>KN519872.1:0-16944 GCA_000787155.1 Scartelaos histophorus | reverse complement strand
ATATTTATTTATTTACTTATTTATTTCAGTTAGCGCTATACCCTAAATCAGAGATCTTCAACATTTGTTCTCTGGTGAGCTTCTTTACAAAACGAAAAGGCCAGACTGCTATTCATTTTTGTAATCACAAGAAATTGAACAAGTACCACTGCAAGCCTTAGTCAGGGTACAGGGTTGATGCCTATAAAACCAACCATATTTATTAGTGCACAAGTTCGGCATCAATATAAAAACATTTACAGTGGTAATTAATCAGATTTGAGTTATTCAGCACAATACGTATAATTCAGAAATCCCTTAGCAAGGTGCTAGGAAGGGGTTAGCTACAGGTTGGAGCCCCCTGCCCTAAACAATGTCATTCTCTTAAAGAAAGGTTTAAATTGGGCAAATAACCTACTCACAGAACACCTGACCCACATGGATCTGTCTAATATGCAATGGGTATTATGACACAAATCCATAAATACGTGACCTTAAATGTTTCAATTTGATACTCTAAAACTGTACATGTTAATTAATATATGTATTATATAATACTGAAATCTGTACAGAGTCAGAATTGATACTTGATATCAATGCACCAATTCCTAAAGTTATATTAATAGCTGTAATAATAAGTAGTGATACCTATTAAAGTGGCTGTGGGTAGGCCTGGCAGGGGTCAAAGGTCAGGTCAGGCAGGTATGGCTCTTGGAGGTCAGGGTCCAGGGATATGTCTGTGTAGCCATATGTCGGGTACGGGACAGCCACCTCTGAGAGACAGAATATATGCACCACCTGTTAATCTGTTGTACTGTCAGCCTTCCAAACAAAAGCTGAGATCTTACCTTCAGCGAGGTATGCGGGCTCCAAAGGAACCACAGTATGGGCCTGTCACACACATCACAAGAACAAAGAATACAAAGTTCCCCTCATGTGTTACCCTCCTGCTGGTAAAACTCTGACTGTTCTATCTTGAATTGAATCTGGCAATAAGCCTTACCATGTCCCAAGCCACTGGGTCATGCTTGAACAGTGAGTGGGTGAGCTCCACAGAGACTCTCTTTCTGTAGTCTGAACTCTTGTCCTCAGAGATGCGGAAGAGCACTGCAGCAGCATAGGTGGCTGCAAAACACAGTACATAAGAATGAACAGGTGACTGAACCCTAGCTCTGTTTTGTGATGAGGCTGAAGAAAATGGGTAATAGTCATCAAGACCCAGATCCAGCAATCATATTGTGAGCGTAAAACTTTTTCAAGAATATGCTTTATGCTATAATTTCTTAATGAAAACTTTCTCTTAAAGCCACAACATGCAACTTAAGTCTAAAATATGTTGATGTTTGTTTGTTTAATTGTTTGTTTGTTTGTTTGTTTGTTTTTTTATTGTATTTATTATACTCAAAAACATGTGTCCTTTCCTAAACCTGACTCTTGTTCTCATAGAAATGTTCTTTTGTCTATAGTCTTCCCCAGTATGGCTTAAAACATATCTGTATGTATTTATCTTTAAATGCTTAAATATTTCATATTTATATTATTTATTTGTCTATTTGTATTTGTTTTGTTTTATCTTTTTCACAAAATATTACAATATTGAATCAAACAATTAAAACCATGTTTAAGATGTTAAACAGAAGGTAAAATAAGCAGAAAAAATAAATAAAACAGCAACCCTCCTTCAAATATCATTGCAGTTATGTGTCCACAGAGTAGTAGAAGTAGTAGTAGTAGTAGTAGTAGTAGTAGTAGAAGGAGGTGTTGATGTCTTAAATTACAAAAAATAACAGCACATCATCTGCAAAAAGTCTCATATGTTGTTCCCTGTTATTCATATGTATTCCCTTCAAATGTTTGCTCTGGTGTATGGCTTGGTGGCTTAATATAAAGAGCAGAAAGTCTTCCCTAACCCACAAGATGGCCATATTTGCCACGTCAACAACAGCTGTGCTCTCTCTAACCCTCATGAATTCGTCATTGGACTGCAGTACCTATGCCCTCATTGGGGGAGTGCAGTAGCTCCATGAGTGGTGCTGAGGCTCCTTCTGCATCGATAAGCTCTGCAGACTGTTTGTCCAGGGCCAGTTCACAGAGGACACCAGCAGATACACGTTTCACATTCTCCACATGAGAGTAGAGTAGCTGAAACACACATACAACCAGGTTAACAGTACAGTGCTGGTTACAGATTTAGAATACAGTTCAGTATCCCATCTGTGTAATGAGAGACAAAGAGACAGACAGACAAACAGATAGACAGATAGACAGACACTTAACATAGATAGATACTTAATTGATTCAAATTAACTGATCCTTAATTGATGGGAATTCGGGAAAAAAAAAAAGTTTTAAAGCAGCAACATAGTGAATATATTTAAAGGCAATATGAGAATTTTAATTTCTTTTTTGTAGTAGTAGAAGTAGTAGTAGTTTTTATTATCCCATTTTTTGTAGTACTTTTATTATTCCCATAGGGAAATTGTTCTCTGCATTTCACCCATCCTTTTAGGAGCAGTGAGCAGCACATGAGACACCCGGGGACCCATCTCCATGATCTTGTTACTAGGCTTAGTCAGGACCTTAGCTGGAGGATTTTACCTATGATGTTTGTTTGTTTGGTTTGTTGGTTGGTTGTTTTTTTTTGAGTTGATCGGGGAAACCCATCCAAACACAGGGAGAACATGCAAACTCCACACAGAAAGGACCAGGATCACACCCGGAACCTTGCTGTGAGGCGTAAGTGCTAGTCACTCAGCCACCATGCTTTGTCGTAACCCTAACCCAACTGGACCAAAGTTTATTTGGTAAAATACGTTTCACAGCACATCCACTTACTTTGAAACTAACACTCTAGTTGTTAACAGAAACTGTAAACAAATAGAGTGTTAGTTAGTAATTTAATTATTTAGGCAGATATAAGGCAGTGTCCACCAGCATTCTGACCTGAACAGAAGAAGCAGCTTGGATGAGCTGCAAAACATATTCGACCAAATAAATGTTTGTCCAGTTGACAAATTGAATTTCTCCTTTTGCCATGGATTCTTCCTGGATGACTGAAGGATTTTATACATAGAGAAGACATTTAAGGTTAGCAGTCCATCCTCTTGCACTCATCATAGCATGTGGGACAAACAACTCACCGTTCCAAACTGAGCACCAGCCCCGATCCCTCAGTATCCATTTCCAGGAAGAATGTTCCCACTTTATTTTTAGTTTTCCTGATGAAATCATGAGGGTGGCATACAACCTCAAGAAAGTTACATAATATACCTTTAAATAATAGCAAATACTCCATACAGCAAATAACTATTAGTTTCAGTGTAGTTCTCCCCTCCCTTCAGACATATATAAGGTATATAATTAGTAGTCTAACCTGTCATTCACTTTGAACAGTCAGCAGTTCACAGTGGGAATGTGTGTACCTGCACAAACAGAGGGATGGTCTGCATGCTGGAGATCTCGCCTCGGTTGATGGGATCCCGGGCAAGAATGTGAAGGGCCCCAGTGCAGCCCTCCACTATCTCCTCCATACGTACACCATCCTGAAGGCGCAGGCAGGTTTCTTCAGTAGGCTTACAAGTAGTGCTAAGATAATTCTATGCTTAGTTCATCAGATATATTAAGATTATTAAATTAAAGTCACCTTGTATATGCTCTTCAATATGCAATAAAAACATAATCAATTTCATTTGGATGGGGTACCTTGTAGGTTTGCTGAGAGGAGTCGTGCCGCTGAATGTCCTGGTGTGCCTTCAGCAGCAGGTTGACCAATCGGGGAATAGCTCCCACCTCCCTGAGAGGGGCCTGATTGGCTGGGCACAGTGCTAAGTTTCGTATGAGGCCCACAGTTGCCTAATTAATTAAATAAACCCATTGTTACTTTAATAGATAACATATGACAGGTTTTCATGTTTTTCTAATTCTGACTTGGTTTGGTGGATATTACCTGTGCTAATTATGTATCACAGTTTTACATCAGTTAAGTGGCAGTTTGTGGGAAAAAAGGTGGAAATGAAAAGTACAAAAATACAGCAAGTAGTGCAAGTAAAGTAGTGCTGAGTTCTAAAAAAGAATATCTGTACCTACAGTGAGACCAATAAGTATTTGATCACCCTGTGATTTCGCAAGCTACTCCCCCACTCCACTTTCCCACTTTGAAATCATGGAAGTTTCTAAAATTTTCATTGTAGGAGTATTTCCTCTGCGAGAGACAAAATCTAAAAAAAATAAATAAATAAAAAAAAAAAATCCAGAAATCACACTGTATTATTTTTTTACCCATATTATCGTATAGTACTGTGTCAAATAAGTATTTGATCACTTGCTTATCAACCAGATTTCTGACCTTCAAAGACCCGTTCTTCTGCTTTTAAATAATCCAACTCCATTCTGCTTATGATTCTCATTTAGTAGCACCTGTTTGAAGTGGTTAGCTTTCATAAAGACACCTGTGTACCTCACAATCACAAGAGTAAACTCCCAACATGGACAAAACCAAAAATCTGTCAAAAGACACAAGCTAAAAAGGGCTACAGAACAATTCCCAAGCAGCTTGGTGAAAAAAGAACAACTGTTGGTGCAACTGTCAGAAAATGGAAGAGGCTAATGATGACTGTCAGTGTCCCTCGGAATGGGGCTCCATGCAAGATCTCACCTTGTGGGGTATCAATGATGCTAAGATGAAGAATCAGCCCAGAACAACACGGGAGGAGCCAGTCAATAACATGAAGAGAGCTGGTACCACCATTTCCAAGGCTACTATCAGTAATACACAAAAATGTCATGGTTTAAAATCATGCATCGCACGTAAGGTTCCCCTGCTTAAGTCAGCCCCTGTCAATGCTCATCTGAAGTTTGCCAATGACCATCTGAATGATCCAGAGGAGTCATGGGAGAAAGTTACGTGGTCAGATGAGACCAAAATAGAACTTTCTGGTCTGAACTCCATTCACTGTGTTTGTAGGAAGAAGAAGGATGAGTATCATCCCAATAATACCATACCTACAGTGAAGCATGGAGGTAGAAGCATCATGCTCTGGGGATGTTTTTCTGCACAGCTGCCAGAGCGACTGCCCTGTATTAAGGAGAGGATGAACAGGGCCATGAATTGTGAAATACTCGGCAAAAACCTCCTTCCCTCACCCAGAACAATGAAGATGGGTCATGGCTGGGTCTTCCAACATGACAATGACCCGAAGCACAAAGCCAGGAAAACCAAAGAGTGGCTTTGTAAGAAACATATCAAGGTTCTGGAGTGGCCTTGCCAGTCTCCAGACTTTGGATCTTTGGAGGGAGCTAAACTCTGTGTTGCTCAGCGACAGCCCCAAAACCTGACAGATCTAGAGAAAATCTGTATGGAGGAGTGGGTCAAAATCCCTGCTGCAGAGTGTGCAAACCCGTTGAAGAACTACATTAACTGTTTGACCTCTGCAATTGTTAACAAAGGCTTCTGTGCCAAACATTAAAATAGTTTGACTCAAGTGATCAAATACTTATTTCACACAGTAAAATACAAATATTTTTTTTTTTTTAATTCATACAATACAATTTCCAGATTTTTCTTTTTTGATTCTGTCTCTCAGTAGAAATACACCTACAATGAAAATGTTAAACCCCTCCATGATTTCTAACTTGCAAAATCACAGGGTGATCAAATACTTATTGGCCTCACTGCATGTCCTCAACACAGAAAATTTCTCCCAAAGTGCAGGTACAGTTAGCGCACAACAGTTTAAACCTTCAATCCTTCAATTAAAAACATATTTAATAATTCATATTATTATTAAAATGAGCAATTATGGAATTATGTTGTCTGTGTATATCCGCTGCCCATATCTAACCAGGAGGTAACATAATAAATGTATCCAAAATAAAAAAAATTAAAAAATTACCGCATGTTCCGGACTACTACTTTTTTCTCTCACTTTGAACCCTGCTGCTTTTATAGAGATGTGGCTAATATATGGATGGATTATTTGTTTGGCAGCACAGGTGATGCGCACAGCCTGAGTGCACAAAAGAAATGTCTCAAAGAAACGTCTCAAATTTCAGTAGCCATACCTGATCCATAACCTGCCCCCAGGAGAGTCTGAAATCTGCTGAAATCCTACAAAACACTGACAAAATATGGCAGCGGCTCTTTGTGCAGGAGACATGCGCAGTAGAGACAGGGAGAGACGAGGAGATGTGCAGAGGAAGATACTCATTTGATTGTGCTTTGAACAGTTACTTTGTGCTTCATGCACACACCCTCCTCGTGAAAAATACACCAAGAAATGCAGATGACGCCGCAGCTTTTAAGTTAAAGGCAACTGATCTGCCAAAGAAGGACATAGAGCTGCTGCACATAAACTCGGCATCAGTGAGTTGATGGTGAAACGGTGGCGACGGCAGCCTGACAAACTGACTCAATGCAAAAAAGATGACACTTTCAGAGGCCCAGACGGCCCAAACTTGAAAACTTGAAAACGTTCTGGAAGACATGGACACCTGTGGTATATATTCAGGTGCAGCATATACATGTACAATTATAAAATTTTGTCCAAATTTTGTTGATGCTGCTTATATTCAGGTGAGCTCTATAGTCTGGAATTTATGGTAAATAAAAAAAAAATTGCAAAGGCAAAAATTTGACATATGGATACCTGTTAATACACTGTTCCTGATATCTCCAACCCCCCCTTCACCTTCACTCTGCCCTTTAGTCATCCAGGTACCTGTTTAGCAGCCCTGTTTGAAATGTGGTTGTGGGCGGAGTTAGTAGCTCTTTATAATAGAATGATGTTAATTGTGTTTTAGTGAAATTAGTAGTCTAACTTCTCATATGCGCAAAAGAATCCTAAAAACTCACCTTGACCACAGGCCAGTAGTGTGGCTGGCCCAGTAGTTTGACCACACAGGGGATGCCATAGTGCAGCCTGACAGCATTCTGGGCCATCTCCGCCTCAGGGTGTCGGGACGTGAGGTGCCTGAGTGCACACACCGCAGGCTCAGCCACGTCCTCCTTCTGCCCTGCTCGGAGCACTGCATGGATCAGAGCCTCCACCCCCCCAAACTGAGTCACCAGGGTCTGGAAACAGCAGACTATGTCAGCTCACAGGACAATGGACATCACACAGTTCAAAGATGGAGAATTAGTGTTTACTCAAGTCATTCAAGATAAAATCTTTAGATCTATGTCACCACTTGACCTGCAGCATGCACTGGAGCGGTTTTCATCTGAGTGCGAAGCAGCTGGGATGAAGATCAGCTCTTCCAAATCTGAGGCCATGGTTCTCGACTGGAAACGGGTGACTTGCCCTCTCCGGGTAGGTGGGGAGTTCTTGCCTCAAGTGGAGATCAAGTATCTCGGGGTCTTGTTCACGAGTGAGGGGAGGACGGAGCGTGAGATTGACAGGCGGATCGGTGCAGCGTCGGCAGTGATGCGGTCGCTGTATCGGACCGTTGTGGTGAAGAGGGAGCTGAGCCGAAAGGCAAAGCTCTCGATTTACCGATCAGCCTATGTTCCTACTCTCACCTATGGTCATGAGCTCTGGGTAGTGACCGAAAGGACGAGATCACAGATACAAGCGGTCGAATTGAGCTTCCTCTACAGGGTGGCTGGGCACTCCCTCAGAAATGGGGTGAGGAGCTCAGTCACACGGGAGGAGCTCGGAGTAGAGTCACTGCTCCTTCATATCAGGAGGATTCAGCTGAGGTGGCTTGGGCTTGCTGCCCCCATGACCCAGCCCCGAATAAATAGAAGAAAATGGATGCATGGAACATTCTCCATGAAAATAGATATGTTTTATCCCATATTGTGGAATATTATAGTAAAATGAAAAACATTTCCTTGACAACAAAAAGAAGCAGGCCCTCTTCCAGCACAAATAAGAGTCAGATTTCCAAGCCCACTCACAGTATGAACACATGTTTTTTTCAGTGCAATAAACACCTGACACCAATAAAAAAAAAAGAAAAAACGTGCTGTGAGGATCTAGTAAGGGGCACTGACCTTGTTGCGTGCATTGTTGCAGGTCAGGTTGGACAGAATTCCTGTGGCACACGTCAGCATGTTGACATCATCGGAGCCCAGTTGAGTGACCAGGATCTGCAGCAGACCATCCAGGCCTTCCTGAACACATTTTCACAATAGCAATAGCTATTCATCAAGGTCCATCCACTGAAGCACCACACTGTTGTAGCTTATTTGTCAAAGCTGTACTATGCAACTTTTCAGTTTGTCTCAATGAAGATGTCACAGCCTTGCATGGAATGTCTGTCAGTATTACATTAAAATCATTAAAATTAAAATTACATAAAAATCTGAAAGAGGTGGCGCACCAGGATAGTTACACGTAAGATCTGTGTAGAGGTCAATCTGCTACAGAAATAATGTATATTGTTTATATTATTCATTTATTAGTTTTAAGAAATTACAATACCTGTAACTGAATCAATCAATATCACTTGATTTGTCCCTAGGGGTTATATAAAAGGACCATATGACTTTTTTGATCAATGTTGTATTGTTGTTTCCTTATAAAAAACATAGTCAGAGTTATGTTTTGTTGTTATTGTTGTTTTTCATATGTTTAAACACCCAAACCCTGCATATTTAGACTGCGTTCCTCTCTCAAACAGAAAACAGTTTGATGTCATGTAGTAATACAGTACAGGAAATGCTACACTGTTCAAGTCCATTCACTTTCATTAGAATCATTAGAGCCCTGAAATTGCCTATCTCTCCTTGACTAAAGGCAAAAGCAGCTGTTAACTTGAAAACTACTGTTTCATAACATCACAAAATGAAACAGAGAATTTTGAGCTTTGGAGACTGAAGGTTTACTCAACATGTTTGAATGAAACAAAACACAAGCCTGGGTATGTTTTTGAGGAGGTAATACTATTCTGACATGACTCACAAGAGTCAGTTTTGCTTTTTTGCCCAAGGGAGCTTGGCACACACCTGTTTAGTGGCAGCGTCGGAGAGATTGCGGAGCGTCCACAGACAGTTCTGGACAAGTCTGTGACTGGAGCCAGTCAGGTGCTGCCCCAATGCCTGCATTCCTCCTGCATACAGGGCAGCTCATATAAGAGACCTTGCAATTTGAATATCATGAAAAAGTTTTTAGTCACATTTTTTGTCACTCATTTCAGATAATCAAACCCATATATTTAGATAGATATTAGATATTTAGACTTTAGACTTTAGAAGCTTTCAGGCCATTTCTTGAAATTCTAATGAATTACAGATAATGAACACCCAAAAAGGCCATTGCTAAAAAAGCTGCTTGTTCACAGAGTCTTGTATCCAAGCATATTCCTTAAAACCTTGAGAAAGGTTAAGAAAAAAATGTGGTAGTATGAAATGCACCAGCCAAAAGTGATGACCCCTTGAGAGGATCCTCAAGCAAAATCCATTCAAGAATTTGGGGAATAAGGAGAGGACTGAGTCAGCGAATTAAGAGCCACTACACACAGACAAAGCTTATGGGACATGAGAATATATCAGAAGAATCTGACCTGGGCTGTGGAAAAAAAGAACAGAACTGTTGCTCAGTGGTCCAAAGAACATTTTGCATTTTATTTGGCAATCATGGTCCCAGAGACTTGGGGAAGAGTGGAGAAGCATGTTGCTTGTGTTCTAGTGTAAAGTTTTAACATGATTTGGGCTGCCATGTCATCTGATTGTTTTGTGTCCACAGTCAAGACACCAATCTATCAGTATATTTTAAAGAACTCCTTGTTTCACACATCTAACAACTTTATAGAGACGCTGATTTCAAAGGTACCAAAAGATGGTTCGGTGACCTTGGTGTTATTTTGCTTGCACCCTCTTGTGGTTACCAGTAGTGGTAAGTGGGAACTGTGAAAACATTTACATGATAAATGGGAATGAGATTACGTTATTTATGAGCTAATCTTTAAGTATGAGTTACTGTACAGTCATGGACTATTGAAGAATACCCTAACTGTTTTATATATGCAATAGCAGAAACTTTTTTTTTTCCAGTGTTGCATGGTATTCCTTGTGGGGAAAGTATCAATGTTCCTTCAGCCTAATGTTGCTACAGCCTTGTTGATAACATCTGGAACATGTTTTAGAAAGTAAATCTATAAACTCCATCCTCACTCTTCACCCTGGCCCTAACCATGTTTATTTATTTAGATTACATCAAACACACAACTTCCATCTTCCAATAGTTACAGTCCTAGTGCTATCGGCTGTCATTTAGTATGCACAAATTTCAAACAGGCTTTGACATACATGATTTCAAGTTTTACAATAGGAAGTACCCAGACTTTTTGAACAATATAATACACATTTGAAGGTCCTGTACCTGATTTTTTGCCATCTTAATAACTGAAAAACAGAACTGGTTCATTTTAAACAGTTTGCAGTGGTCCAAAGTTATTCCTCAGTTACCTTATGTATTCAGAGCATCCATTACTCACCACAATGAGTTATAAGCGCTTCAGACTCTCAAAGACAAGAGAGGAGTTTTGTCATCAAAGCTCACAACAACTAGCTAACAAGCACTTCAACTTAGACCTCAAGAGCTGCTTAGAGAATTTACCTGTAGAGGGGTAAGACTTTTTTTTTTCTCAAATACATGGAAAACAGTTGGGTAGAGTGTACAGTGTATTCTCTCCACATACCTGCCTCCACGATAGCCGGCTTGTTACTGGGGCACACCGACAACACCTTGAGCACTCGGCTGGTGGTCCACAGCAGCTTCTCATAGTTATAGTTCCTCATGATGAACACCAGGGTCTCAGGGCCTCCGTTAGCCAGGATGATGAGCTGACAGGATGACAAATGTGTTTAGAACTGAATTGGACTTTCAATTAAAATGGCATGTTTAAAATATTGACCTATATTAAAATTAAGTTAGTTACTAAACAGCCACCTGAGAGTGGTACACAGCCATAGCATAAACCACTCTCAGGTCTGAATTCTGTTCTGGATGGAATATACACTCACCTGAAGAATTATTAGGAACACCATACTAATACGGTGTTTGACCCCCTTTCGCCTTTAGAACTGCCTTAATTCTACGTGGCCTTGATTCAACAAGGTGCTGAGAGCATACTTTAGAAATGTTGGCCCATATTGATAGGAGAGCCTTGCAGTTGATGGAGATTTGTGGGGTGCACATCCAGGGCACGAAGCTCCCGTTCCACCACATCCCAAAGATGCTCTATCGGGTATAGATCTGGTGACTGTGGGGGCCATTGTAGTCCAGTTAACTCATTGTCAAGTTAAAGAAACCAATTTGAAATGATTCAAGCTTTATGACATGGTGCATTATCCTGCTGGAAGTAGACATCAGAGGATGGGTACATGGTGGTTATGAAGGGATGGACATGGTCAGAAACAATGTTCAGGTAGCCAGTGGCATTTAAACAATGCCCGATTGGCACTAAGGGACCTAAAATGTGCCAAGAAAATATCCCCCACACCATTACACCACCACCACCAATAGCCTGCACAGTGAGGGACATGGGCAATGCATGGTGGATCCATGTTTTCATTCTGTTTACGCCAAATTCTGACTCTACCATTTGAATGTCTCAACAGAAATCGAGACTCATCAGACCAGGCAACATTTTTCCAGTCTTCAAATGTCCAATTTTGGTGAGCTTGTACAAATTGTAGCCTCTTTTTCCTATTTGTAGTAGAGATGAGTGTACCCAGTGGGGTCTTCAGCTGTTATAGCCCATCCACCTCAAGGTTGTGCGTGTTGTGGCTTCACAAATGCTTTGCTGCATTCCTCGGTTGTAACAAGTGGTTATTTCAGTCAACGTTGCTCTTCAATCAGCTTGAATCAGTCGGCCCATTCGCCTCTGACCTCTAGCATCAACAAGGCTTTTTCGCCCACAGGACTTCCGCATACTGGATGTTTTTCCCTTTTCACACCATCCTTTGTAAACCTTAGAAATGGTTGTGCATGAAAATCCCAGTAACTGAGCAGATTGTAAAATACTCAGACCGGCCCATCTGGCACCAACAACCATGCCACGCTCAGAATTGCTGAAATCACCTTTCTTTCCCATTCTGACATTCAATTTGGAGTTCAGGAGATTGTCTTGACCAGGACCACACCCCTAAATGCATTGAAGCAACTGCCATGTGATTGGCTGATTAGATAATTGTATTAAGGAGAAATTGAACAGGTGTTCCTAATAATTCTTCAGGTGAGTGTAGTTTCTTACAGACACTTTTTTTTTTAAACTTTTTACAACAATGCAACAGGCTTTCTATGACCCATCTGATCACCGACTGAGCAAAGAGTGAGATAGAGGCTTTTCTGTTGTGTGTTCAGAGGTCACCTGCTTCCCCTGGAGGCTGCTATGATGCTTCAGGACACAGAGGACACAGAAGACACAGAGGACACAGTGGAAGGAAACTTTTGTCCTGAGGGCTGCTATCTTCCTCCGACTGCCCTGAAAATAGATCTGATGACCAGTGCTTTCTAATATTATTTAATTTTACTGCTCAGTGGGCTTAAAATGCCCTTCAGGGGCAAATTAAAGTGATTTTGCATTATTTTGAATTTTAAATCACAATTTGTTCTGTTAAATTACAATCAACAAGTATCAGCAGCTCTGGGCCAAAGAGCCCATTATAATAATACAATCCCAATGACAATGGTGGCACCCATGGCAACTTCTAAAATAGACTGATAAAGCCTAAATTAAGGCTTAGCATCATCTAAAACTACAGAGGGCACCATGGCAACTCAGTTTGAGGGTCAGTGACATAGAATACTTCAGTCAGAAAATTTATGTTTTCAGAATACTCCATGAGTAAATCGTTAGCTACAGACGTCATGCATTCTCCAAAGTTTGCCAGATGTATCTCAGCAACCAACAGTTTTGTGAGTGTTTACCCTGCTCTCCAGGTTTACCTTGCTCTCCTGGTTGGCGTAGGACAGGAGCTGCAGACAGTCTGTAGTGATGGCCAGAAACTTGGGGTTGTTCTTTTTCAGAAGCGGCACCATCCTCTGCAGACCATCAGCTAGCCGTACCGCCATTTTAGATCCCTCCTGGTGCAGAAGGAGGTTGTGGAGTGTGGTGATGGCATAGAATAGCACTGACTCAACTGGCGAGCTGCAGGACACAAATATATACAGTCTACATTAAAAATAAAGGCAGTAGTAACTATAAAATTTAACTCATGTGGACTGTCATGTTGGATTGTTGTTACCTCCTCAAAAACATACCTGGGGTTGTATTTTGTTCCTTTCACATGTTTGAGTAATCCTTTATTATTAGGCCCGAGAGCCAACCTGGGATAGGGCTTATTGTGATTGTTCGTGCACGCAAACAGAGCGCGAAGCGCTCTCCCCTTTCCAAACACACTGTCACTCACATCACTCACTCATGCCTGCTGACATGGCACAGACTGGCATCTCCTGTGGCCACGCCTGCAAAAACAGAGTGCGAAGCGCTCTCCCCTTATCAAACACTCAATGCCACTCAATAGTGACACTCATAGCATCAAATGGCACAGACTGTCATTGCCCAATGCCGCGATAGCGGCATAATTGTAATTGTTATCCCTCGTACACTCCAACAACGTACAATGGGTGAGAAATCGAAGGGGTCAATGACGAACGTGTGACAATGGACCCCACGGGTGCATTACTGGACGTGAGCTCTTTCCAATGACATATATATGTGCCACCAAAGGTGGCGCTATATTGTTATTATTCAATTTTTCTTATTATTAGGCCTGACCGCCAACCTGGCGTAGGGCCTATTGTGATTGTTCACTGCGAGGCTGCGGGCGCGAAACGCACACCCCTTTCCAAACACACTGTCACTCACATCACTCACTCATCCCCGCTGACATGGCACAGACTGTCACCAACCTTGGCCGCGCCAGCAGCCTAATTGTAATCGTTCACCCCAAAAATGCAAAAACAGAGCACGAAGCACAAAGACATACGAAATTCAAGTGGTGGAAAGGTCCGCTCATTCCAAACAAAAAATATATTACACGGTTGCTGGGCAACCAACAGGAAGTCGGCCATATTGAACTGATCGTGCAACCCGCCGCCGAATATGAATTTTCCTGTTCTCGTACTTTAATGAACTCGTCCTAGGGTTTTGGACCCAACCTCACCAGACTCGTTCTGTATCATCTAAACAAGTGGGTCATTAAAAGTTGTTAAAGGGTTTTGAAAAGATAAAACAGTGTTTCCATGGCAACGGCTCAAATTTCAGGTTTGTTTTTGCTGGTCGCCATCAAATTTCGACGAGTGATAATTCGCACAAATTTTGGCCGATTTCACTCAAATGTAATCATTGGTGGACACCACGGCCCTGAACATATTAATATAATAAAATCTCAAATGCGCACAATAGCAAATTGCATGGAACACCAAAATTTTAGTTTGTCGTAGACTTACAAAATTTGGTACACACATTCGTCACATGGTCACAATCAAAAAAGTCAAAGACGCCCCCACGCCATTTCCAATCATGTTGTCATGGCAACAGGCCAAACATATGTCCTCGCCAATAGGGGACCCGACAAAAACTTTGCCGCAGCCAAACCAAATTTGGTACATAGATGCATCATGGGAAAAGGAACAAAAAAATATATTACAGCATTGCTAGGCACCAACGGGAAGTCAGCCATATTGGATAGACCATGTGACCTCGTGGTGAAGACGCAGCTGTAAACGCAGCTGTAAAATTTTACTTTGTTATAGACATACAAAATTCAGTACACACGTTCGTGACTTGATCTGGATCAAAAAAGTCAATGACACCAACACGCCATCTCCCATCGTGTTGCCATGGCAACAGGCCATACGTCTGTCCTCGCCAATAGGGCGCCCGACACAAACTTTGCCGTAGCCAAACCAAATTTGGTACACAGATGCATCATGGGAATTGGAACAAAAAAGTATATTACAACATTTAGTCAGCCATATTGGATAGACCATGTGAATTGGTGGCGAAGAGCACCTTTTTAAAACTTTAGGGTTAAGTTAAGATTAGGTTAGGGGTAGGGTTAAATCTACAATTAGGCTTGAGTCTAGGGTTAGGGAAGGGCTAGAAGTAGGGCTAGGGTGAAGGTTAGGCCTAGGGTTAGATGTTCAAGTAGGTTTAGGGGTGAGTGTAAGGGTTAGAGTTAATTTACGAATAAAGGCTAAAGCTAAAGTGCGTAGGGCATGTGCAGGGTGCAGCGTGGCTCAGGGGGTGGCACGGTCCGCGGGGGTGGTGTGGTGTGGCATGGCCGTGGCGTAGGATCTAGCGAGGGCCGTTCATCGCTGCTTGCAGCTATATTTATTATTATTAGGCCTGAGCGCCAGTCGCTGGCGAAGGGCCTATTACTATCGCAAAGCGATGGTCCTAGTGGCCGAAAAAGGCAATGATGCTACATCACTCGCCCTTAGTGACCAGGGACCCTCGCCATCACTTCTCTAACTTTTTGCTTATTCCATTTTCCGAATATACATAAAATGACTCGCTAGTGCCCCCAAACGACAAATTGGAATAGGAATGACACCTCATGACAATCATGAACTTTTAGTAGACAGGAATAGATCATGACAAGACAAGTAAAAAATATTGTTACATCAACATCGTCCGCTCCACCAAGGGACAGCAATATTGAGTTAAAGTTTGCTAAGCTGTTTCAAACTCCTCCTAGGACGTTTATCCGAACGGGCTCAAATTTGGTGCACATCTCACATCTCTCATGTTCTCCCAGAGGGAGAACATTAAAAGTTAGCTGAATTTTCCATATACGTCTTACGGTCTCTGAGCAGTGAAGATAGACAAATAATTGTTTTGAATTTTCAAAATTTGGCACTTTTACAAATGGCTCCTATTTACACATATGAACTCTGAATTGAGTGAAATTTGAATCCGTTGTTAAACTCTCTATTCTAAAGCAACTGAGTGTGAAAGAAATTAATTTAGTGTATTAGCGCCCCCTACAGGTTGAAACAAAATTTAACATTGGAGAAAAAAAAAAGTGTTCAAAATGTCTTAAATTTTGGCATTTGGCATCCCGATCAAAAAAAGCAATGACAACCATGTCATGTTTTTTATGGTGTGGCCATAGCGACGACATAAGCTCTCCATGTTATTCTAATGGTAAAATCATCAAATGGCACAGACTTTGGCCGATTTCACTCAAACGTGAATCGTAGATGCAGACAACGATCCTTTACAGATTGATGCAAGAAAATACAAAACCAGTGCAATAGCGCCCCCTAGAAACTTGCCCAAACTTTGGCCATTTTCACTTAAATTTAAATTGTGGTTGTGGTTGCACAAATCAAGCCTGAACAGACTGATGTAATAAAGTACAAAATTATTGTGACCACGCCCTTTCCAAACCGGAAGTCCACCATTTTTGATTAAAAAACAAAACAAAACTTTTTTTTGGCGGCACAGTGGCTGAGTGGCAACACTCATGCCTCACAGCTAGAAGGTTACGGGTTCAATCCCCGGGTCGCCCGGGCCTTTCTGTGTGGAGTTTGCATGTTTCCTCCCCGTGTCTGGATGGGTTTCCTCTGGGTACTCCAGTTTCCCCCATCAACCAAGAACATGCAACATCCCTGTGACCCTGACCCCTCATCCCTGTGACCCGTGGGACTATGGATAGAAATTAGCCGTGTGGCTACAATCCAGCGTGTTTACATTCGGGATGGAAATTAGCCGTGTGGCTACAATCCAGCGTGTTTACATTCGTGCTTGTCATGTATGTTCATTAACATGCACTGTCCCAATCAAATAAATAAATAAATAAATAAACTTTAAAATGTCAGGGTTACATTAGGATGAGGATTAGGATTAGGATAAAGGATTGAGTTAGAGTCAAGGCTCTGGTTTGGGTTACGAAGAGTTAGGGTTAAGTTTAAGTTAAATTAGAGTTGGGGCTACGTGTTAGACTTGTGTTTTGGGTTTGCAATAACTATGCGTAGTGTGAGGACACCTACAAAATTTGCACGTACA
>KN519862.1:36709-49102 GCA_000787155.1 Scartelaos histophorus | reverse complement strand
CTTTACACCATTTCTACTAATAAATGGATAATAGCTTAAGTGTCACATGTCACGCACAGACAAAAGCTTCTATCCAACGAGTCCCGTGAGTCCCAAGCAACACATCAAATACACAGAGAATCTAGATAATTGGTCATGCAAATTACTCGTGGCTCACTTGACACCAGAACCGGCGCAACGGGAGGATTTAAACTCCCGGATTTACCAGAACGCACCATGGGAGGAGGCGGCAGTGTGAGGGTGAGTAAATGACTGATTTTAGGGAGGGTTTGATGGCAAAACTGGCGCTTCTAAGTGTGCAGCCTTAGTCATGGCAGAAACCGCTGGAAAGTTATGAAAATTATGTTTACCCTCTCAACGTTGTTTTTAAAGTGATGTGCATGTTTGAGTCTGATCTTAATAATCACTGCTTTTTTTCTCATTTTATTTTCGTAATTGGTGATACATGTTGGAAGTTGGATTCAGTAACACATAGATATTTTGCTAGGAATGAAAAAAAAAAACTGTAAATCTGTCACTTAGTAGGGGTGCCACAGATGATAACCACATAGCAGACACAAGCACTGTTTGTTTTTGTTGCTTGAGTTTGTCTGAACGCTCCAAAGCCGCAGCCTATTGCTTCTCAGAACTACTATTCACTGATGTGTTACAGTGTTAACATGAGTACAGTGTGGAGCTGAACTGTCCCCAGGTATGCATAGATTTGTTCTGTTCCTTGTGGGGCCAGGACGCCTTTGCACAGGTCTCCATGGAGATCGTGGTTAAGTAAAGGCCAAACCGTCTCTGTGGAATGGAAGCACTTAGGCAGGGATAAAAGCTTTCTTTAACATAATGAATATCTCTTTAAGTAAGAGGTACAGTTTATTTAAGCAGAATAAATTGGTTTTACCTGCTCAGAATAATGTAGCTGCAGTAGCCTTTTTTTTTTTTTTTTCCTGTCAGGTGATGGTGCATTGGGTGCTGGGGGTTATCAGGACAGACTGGAGCTTGTTTAGGGTCCTGTGAGTGAACGAATCAAGTGAGTGAATCAAGTTCTGCACCCACTTCAGATCCTGCCTTCTTCAGTCATCTTTTATTCCAAAAGATTTGGAAAGGAGCTTGAGCTACTGTTACTGTTGCCATGGTGAAGAATCATGAGATAGGAACAGCACAGGCTATTTGTTTGTAGCCTCAATAAAACCCAAACTTAAACCGGGTTACATTCAGTTTGGGTGAAGTACAATCCAACATATTTTCATGCAAACACACATTTTCTCTGATCATTCTGCACAGTGGCTAAACACAAGTCCACACACGCACTTATACGCACAATAAACATGTCTAATAGTAAAGCTGTTGTGCTCACTGTGCTAACACAAGCAGCAGCAGTTTTTAGATCTCACCTCCAGCTAATAGTCCCAGTAAACTAATGGTATTGGTGGTATTATTAGGTCAGTAGTAACGTTAGCTGCATGGGTGACACTCAATAACGCTTCACAAGCAAAAAGGAATGGGTGATGGAGGAACTAGGTCTAATAGTGCACCAGTTGTACTATTATTACACCTTTATTCTCCATTAACAACAACAGTCCTACGCTCACTGTTCACCGAGTGGGCGCGGAGTCAAATGATTAGTTTGGAAAAGCCACCAATAGCAGAGTTTACCACATAGAGTACGGTTGGAGTTCGTCGTATGACTGGACATGTCTGGTGTAATTGGAGCTGGGTTTGTGTATCCCATTCTTTCGCCTCTGTTCAACACCATTCGGGTCGAGAAACATGAAAAGCTGCCTCGCTGTATTCTGAGTCACGCCGGCCAGCCTGGATACAGCTCAGATGATGTAACTTGTACTCGCACCTCCTTTTATGTCTGTCCAGTTGATCAATAAGAAAAGCCGCTTCCTCCAACGGGCCGCATTGATTTTTCTGCCTATATAATCCAGTTTGTTTCAGAATGTCTCGGGGTGAACGCGCTCATGACAATATTATGTAGTGTTCAGCGGCGTCAAAATCTCGCCGTGTCTTAGTCCGAGGTTAAAGCAAAACTCCATCAGACCCTCGTGCTTATTCTTGCTAATTATGTTAAAATAAAACAGAATTTGGAGATTTCTGGTGTTGAATCCGAACATCGAAACAAATCTACACGCAGGTTACTGAAACAAACAAGAATGAAAAAACAAAACTTATTATGAAAGTACCTCGAGGCGTTTTAAGAAGTTCCAAAGCCCATAAATCATATTGTGGGAACAGGTTGTTAAAATCATTAGAGTATTTTATTTATTCGTGTGCTTGTAACAGGTTCTTAGCGCCGCTCATTGTCGGACGGGCTGGATCTATAAGTCAGGCCGGCGTAGTTTGAAAGTCAGCATCGATCAGTTGTCAACTCGGCTGCTGCGATGGACTCTGAATCCGTTCCTCTTCCCGTTATTTGTTATTATGGCCGTTGCATTGACATAAAATTATTCATCGCATTTGTAGAGACTCGCATCAACTATTTATCATGGTCCTCGGTCAAAATCACAAGAGCATATCCTTTTTATGCTTGGAACCAAACTTAAAGAGCCCATTTTATACTATTTTCTGATCTGATATAATGGTGTTTCCTCATTAAAACACACTGGAGATTTTGAGCTCTGGAGGTGACTTATAATAAAGGATTACTTTAGCATATGTGGATAAAACAAAACACAACTCAGAGTATGTTTTTGATGATATGACATACTGCACCATCTGCCCCGTACAATGCAACAAAGCTTGGTCAAAATTTAAGAGATAAGCCCATAAATCTATCAGAAAATGACTTAAAAGTAGGGAAATTATAAATTAATTATAATTATAAATTATACTTTAACTTCTGTCAAATTCCAGATAAATACTTTAAATTCTGCTAAAATCTAGATAAACATTCTTAAAACAAGTTTATGATTAGTGTGAATGTCCTGATAATAAATTACAAGATGCTAAATTCTAGATATTTGTGCTTAAATCAGTCGTTTGTAGTCTGTATCAAGTAAATCTGTATCACTGAATCTAAACATTTCTTGCCTAAACTGCCTAGATTTTCTGACTAGTTTAGTCATAGAGGAAATATGTGTGATAATTGTTAAGATTATACAACCAACTCAGAACTAGTAAGTAGAGAATAAATCTGAAAACAAGATGAAGAACCTGATAGAAGTTTGAAAATCTTGGCCAGATCAGAGAAATTTGCAGTGTACCAACGCTGTAACACATTTCTACTGGGTAAGGTGTGTGAAGAGTCTGGCCTAAGGACACAACAACAGTTGACACTGGCTCTATTCCTATCCCACTGTGGTACCTTGTATTCCCAGTGACCTCCCATCCAAGCAGTAACCAGGCCTGGCCTTGCTTAGCTTCTGAGGACAGATGAGACTGAACATTGAATTTTTTGTGCTTTTAAATCAGACCTGGGCTTTGTCCAGCTCCAGGGCCACATACACCACTTTGGCTGACTCTGACCGGCCCATTTAAGATCATTTGAAATGACCAAATAAGCATATTTAAAAAGTTTACCTCTTGCATGGACTAAAGGTGCATTGCTTTTATGTTCCATTAGTCCCTCATTATAATGTGGTTCACCTCTCACGGCCTTGCTGTTTTTTGTTTTTTTTTACAGCGTATGAACATGCATTTCTTTCTGCGTCCTGATTGGCCAAGGGAGAACCTATGAATTGTGTTCTGCGTTTTGATTGGCTAAGGGGCTGTAGACACTGTCCTCAGTCTCCTCTGTGAGACTGAGTCTCACAGTCTCCATTGTGTCCTGTACAGTACACAATGTGTTCAGACAAATTTATTGTGTATTAGACAAATTTAGATGTTGGATTGTAGAAGTGGGACTCTGAAGAGCTGTATGTTTGCAAGTTTTCTCCCCGACAAAACCCACGATGTCGACAAAGCATTCTGCATGACTTCATGGATTTCACCTGTTGTGGGTTATTTTTAGAACATAACCCCTGCAATAAATGAGAGACTTCTATTTTTTTCTACGACAACCTCTCTTTTTCATTGCTTAAATAAACTCTTACCAGTCTGAGCAGCGCGTCAAAGCAATGCTACTTACTGCTTTTTATAAAGATATGCAATTAATATTATGCATAATTTAATGAGTTAAGCATTTTGGCCCAGCCCTCCACAATATTTTATGTTTCTCATGTTCTTGTTTTAAAACATGATGCTCAGTAAAATACATCAGCGCAGTAAAAAGAGCAGTTCTGAAATGAATATGCAAGTATTTTATGTTTATATCAAGCCTGATGTCTAAATAAACAATGCAAAGAGGAAAATTACTGGGGAAACGATTTCAAGCAAAGTGTTGGAATCCTGAGAATGCAGAATGTGCCTTTTTATTTATGCTTAATTAAGGCTGTAAACTGTGTAGTTCTTCACTTCACGAAACGATTCCCCTGTTCCATTTCACTCGGCAGTGCATCTTTAAGGATGCTCAGATCGATACATCCCGCCTTATCCTTCAGAGAGCTCTCGTTCCAGCGCAGAGGCGAGGGTTCACTTCCCACAGTGAAGACGAGATGACAGAGGTGGTGTTTGTGAAGCCGTGGGATGTACGCTGACACTAAAGGCCTACTGCAGCTCGCTTCATTAAAGGGAGATGTTGCAGGTTTGGTGGAGCCTGGTACAGTTCACGTTTATGATGTTTTCAACACAAAACAGTTCCGTAGCCTTTATTAGAAGGTCTGAGTGAGGTTTGAGGAGAACAAGCCTCCTCACAGCCACAATACGCCACCTGTTATAAAGAAATGTGTCCAGAAGTTTGGGGGCAACGGCTTTGAGCTTTCGGTGTGGGGCTTATGGTTGGGACGGGGACTTCAGGGGCTTCTCTTGTCCAATTTCTCTTGTTCTGTTCTGTTTTGTCTGGGTAATTTGTCTGAATTAGCTGTCCAAATTACCTGTTTGTATTTTTTATTTTTATTTTTTATTTTTTTGTCAGTGTTGTTTAATCTTTGATTGTAATTTTTGTTAAATATTATTTTTTTATTTGTTTTTTATTGTTTAATTGTTGCATTGAGTTGGATTATTATAGAAAAGAGACAAGAAAAAAAAAAAAAATAGAAAGAAATCTGTATTTTGTTCCTGTATTGTGATTTTGATTTTTAAGTAAGATTTTTAATTACCCTTCATTAGCATTATTGGCAATGGACTTTACTACCCACTCAATTTTGGTTACTAACTAATGTCCAATTAACTAGCATCAGCATTTTGGTTATTAATTCATTCATTAATTGATGTTTATTTAACCAGGATTGTCCTGCTAAGGTTTTGAATCTCAGACTTAGGGGGTCCTGGCCCCACAGGACTCTACTGTACAAGTTTTTAGTTTTTAGTTTTTAGTTTTTTTAGGCACAGACATGCAGGCACAGGGAGAACATGCAAACTCCACACAGAAAGGCCCACAGCACTCCAGAATCAAACCCACAACCTTCCTTCTGTGAGGCGAGAGCACTGACCGCTCCTGTTAATGCAGTATGGGATGGGTCAGTCGGATTTAGTAACAACCAGGAAATGCTGAAGAGGATCAGTCTGATTGGTCAGAATCAGCCTGAGTGAAACCTCCTCCTGAGTCCTTAACTCTAAGCCCCGCCCACAGAACACACAGGCCAATAGGAAACAGCCGCCTCTGTCCTCCTCAGTCACACACCAACTGCTCAAGCTTTGGCTTCTTGAATCTGACACAGACTAGGTTTGGTTCTGATCTAGTCCAGATTTAATTTTATATTTAGTCCTAGTTTAGTCCTTATTTTGGTGTTACATAAGTGTAAATGTGTATGCACAAATGCAAACTAAAGTTTCAATTATACATGCACTTAAATAAAAAAATATACATTTAAAAATAGTGATTACATTACATTAGGTCAAGTTCACATTGTCACTAGTTTGGTCGACATAAAAGACCATTGGCTCTGTAGCAGTGCTTGTGTCAGTGTGAACATGACACACTCTGATTCACACTCAAATCTCTGAGATGTTCCCACAGGAGGTCTGAGAGCTCCTCTCTGGAGCAGCGACATGTGTGAAAACCTGAATCACAGGTCCTGTGTTGTGCATTGACCCAAACAAACATATACTGGAGCTGCATTTAAAGTTGCTGCAGTGTGACACAGCGACTCCTCTTCACAGAGAGAACAGGAGAGAGTGGAGTGTGTGCTTATATGAAGAGCTCTTGACTGGAGCCTCTTCACAGCCATAACAGAGACAGACGACCAATTACACCATCACACAGTCTCTATGGATGTGTGACGCCTCCTGTCATTTCCTTAGCTCACATCCAGAACACACACCTCTCCAGGACTTTACAAAAGTGTGAGTCTGGTCAGTGAATCTACATGTGTTCAGATGGGTGTGATTGACAGGTGAGTTAGCCAATCAGAGACACACATGGCCCATCCATATACAAAAAAAAAATAATAATAATAATACAAAATACAGCTGATTATGAAGAAAAAAAAGGGGGCTGAAAGACATCACAGATTTCAGTGAAAGCATTAAACTCTGTTAATCTGAGGTGAGAGAAATTCTGTGACCAACAAACTCCTTCACTTTACTGAAAATAAATCTGATCGAACAATCATGTTTGGAATTAAATATACAGAGATATCTGGATTTGCCAGGCAAGTAATTTCAAGCCTGGACTTTCAATACATAAAGTACTCAATTTTCAGACGGAGTTACATATTTAAAGGACACATATTATGCAAAACTGACTTTTTCTTTTAAAGAAAGGACCATTATGTAAAATACATTTTTTTAGGTTTCTCCCATATTATAATGTTGAATGAGTCTTATATGGTATGGTTTAACCCTCCTTATGTTTAACTGTAAGATTCTGTCCAGTACTCCATCCACAAACCTACATCACCCATGCTCCCACACAACAGTTCTCCATAAATATACAAATACATGATACAAAACTGGACACGGTAACTTCACAAACCTGATGTGACGTGCAGAAGTTTCATTAGACGGGTACACGCCGATTGTGTGATATTGCTCTGAAGGGGGAGAGAGTGTAGAGAGCTGTGAAAAGTGAAACTTACAAATAAAAGCTAACATGGTGATCTAAATATGTTGTGTTAGCAGTACTCCACATAAAATAGCCCTTTTTAACAATGCTATAATGTTGTTCCCTCATCAAAAACAAGCTGAGTTGCTTTTTGCTTCATTAACGCTTGTTCTACTGAATGCCTTAAAAACTTTTTCTTTTCTTTTCTTTTTCTTTTAGCAGCTGTGCATTTTTAACAAGCAAGTCTGAAAACAGTGTCACTAACATACTCAATATATTTGTGTGTGCTGATCTTGTAGAATCCATAATGTTGTGTCAAGTGTCTATTCTTATCTTATCTTCTGTCATCTTGCTCTGAGCCACAGTGATCACTCTTTTTCAAATTTCCCCAGATTGTGAGGTCAAATGTAAAAATCTGGATGCCTTCTGTGCTGTTTTTGGATTAATAATTGAGTCCCTACATCACTGCCAGACATGAGTATTTCTACCATCGGACTATTCCCATGACCCACACTGTACGAGGGAACATATAAACATATTTATAGCGACTCTCTTCCGTTTGCCCCACCTAACCCCTCCCCTGTGACGTCGCAGGAGCTGAGGGGTGACCATGGGATGCCGACAGCTTCACTGTTCGGTTCAGTGCTCCTCATCGCTCTGCTTGGGTCCGGTGTGAGGCTCGGCGTGGGGGGCGGACTTGCCTGGCGTTCATCATGTGTGAGCTTCAGGCAGCATGTCCGAAACTCCAGTCTACAGCTCGACTCCTGCTGATCATCTCCCTTTTCTTTGACCCCTGAAGACCCCGTGTTCCTTCTCCGTCAGCTCCAAAGCTACAGAGCAGTGTGAGTGAAGGAGTGGGCACAGGTTCCTTATGTGTGTGCGCACTGATAGAGACACTATGAGTTTCAAGGACAATTACACTATTGGGTGTGAGTGTGCATAACAGAGTAGATATGAATGAATGACCGGTCTTTCCCATTACCCATGTCCTGGTAATGGCTGGACTGGTAATGGCCTGATTGTTTTCAAGTTAAACTAAATGTTATCTAACTTATTATAGTAAATTTAACTGCACATTCTTTATATGTCTGTGCCCTTGATTATAGCGCGGGAGAAACCTGATCTTCCTTGAGGTTATACAGGGTGATGTTATAGTGAGGTTATAGTGAGGTTAAATGGGCTAATATAACCTGGTCTCTCACCTCCACACCCCCCCACACACAATAATGATAATATAATATAATAAAATATATTGTGCGACGTGGTGTTCCTCCACAAAGTGTGCTTAAACTGCATAATGCACAGCTCCTCATTGTTGAATGTGTTTATACCACAACTACGAACTGAAACGTCTCATCTCATTACGCAGACGGATAAATAATAAAGACAACACACAGGTAATCAAATTGTTATTTTAATCATTCTCATCCAAATGTTATGGATGGACTTATGTTTAACTTTGCTAAAACAAAAACAACAATAAGTGAAATAACCTTAAAGTTTCAAAAACTGTGAGGAGATATACATAATAAATTAAGTATTTTTTTATATTGATAAGGGGTTACATTCATACAGAGAATGCATTTAAGTGAGTTTATAAAGAAAGACTCTCTTTTGAGTAAAGATGGTTTATTAAACAATCAAAAGAAATACTGGAAATCATTTGTCATAATGTGAATATGACATTAAACCCATTACACACCCATTACATTCACAACATGAATAGGTTCGTACAAACAGCTGTATGTCACTGACTCTCAAATTATTGTCACCTTTGTTGAAGCAGTTGATAATCCAAAATGAACAAATTATCCTTGCAAAATATAATCAGGTGGAATGCCACTGCTGACTAGAATGAAATGCATACATTGGAGGCTTATATTATGTGATTTACAAGTAAATAAAAGCTTTGATATATCAAACATTGTTTTTTCTAACCTTCGTGTTACAGGCCCAAGTGTGTACGTGCTCAGACCCCTAACATTAAAAAAGTGTTTGATGAAAATCTGTCCAAATATGAACATTTGAGTGGACTTTTCATCGCGCTAGCTACACATTACTAGCCAAACTTTTAGCTCAAAGCTCAGAGGTAAAAAGCAAACTTATTTGACGGTTATGGATATATTTTACATTTACAGTTGTGTTAGTAATAATTTCCTCAAGTTAAAAGTGTGTACTCACATGTTTTCTCCCATCTCCAGACATGCTTTTCACCCCATGTGTTTGTGTGTGTTTTTGAACAGGCCTATCTTGATGATAACTTTTTTAAAATCAGAATTCAGGATTTGCAACCTTTTACCGCACATATTAATTCTGTAGATTGAACATCAAATTCACTGATGAAGACTGTGCAGTTATGATAGAAGAAGACCACAGACTCAAGGTAGAGGTCTTCAGAAGGCCCCCACACCATCCAGTGCAGCACAAACTGGGAGTTATTTGAACATTATGACATAGGGTCCAAGCACAGAGGGAACAAACACTTTAAGACAGAAACTGATCCCCTCAAAGAACAAAACACCGAGCCCCAAACAGAGAGCAACACGTGACCTCAGTCTGCCGCACATCTCCACCTAAAAGGACCTCAGTCTGCCGCACATCTCCACCTAAAAGGACCTCAGTCTGCCGCACATCTCCACCTAAAAGGACCTCAGTCTGCCGCACATCTCCACCTAAAAGGACCTCAGTCTGCCGCACATCTCCACCTAAAAGGACCTCAGTCTGCCGCACATCTCCACCTAAAAGGACCTCAGTCTGCCGCACATCTCCACCTAAAAGGACCTCAGTCTGCCGCACATCTCCACCTAAAAGGACCTCAGTCTGCCGCACATCTCCACCTAAAAGGACCTCAGTCTGCCGCACATCTCCACCTAAAAGGACCTCAGTCTGCCGCACATCTCCACCTAAAAGGACCTCAGTCTGCCGCACATCTCCACCTAAAAGGACCTCAGTCTGCCGCACATCTCCACCTAAAAGGACCTCAGTCTGCCGCACATCTCCACCTAAAAGGACCTCAGTCTGCCGCACATCTCCACCTAAAAGGACCTCAGTCTGCCGCACATCTCCACCTAAAAGGATCTCAGTCTGCCGCACATCTCCACCTAAAAGGACCTCAGTCTGCCGCACATCTCCACCTAAAAGGACCTCAGTCTGCCGCACATCTCCACCTAAAAGGACCTCAGTCTGCCGCACATCTCCACCTAAAAGGACCTCAGTCTGCCGCACATCTCCACCTAAAAGGACCTCAGTCTGCCGCACATCTCCACCTAAAAGGACCTCAGTCTGCCGCACATCTCCACCTAAAAGGACCTCAGTCTGCCGCACATCTCCACCTAAAAGGACCTCAGTCTGCCGCACATCTCCACCTAAAAGGACCTCAGTCTGCCGCACATCTCCACCTAAAAGGACCTCAGTCTGCCGCACATCTCCACCTAAAAGGACCTCAGTCTGCCGCACATCTCCACCTAAAAGGACCTCAGTCTGCCGCACATCTCCACCTAAAAGCCATGGGACACTCCTTGAGGACAATGAGGTACAGATCTGAGCCAAAGAAAATAATTGGTTTGAGAGGAGAGTTCAAGAGGCTATTTTTGTTAAGAAAGAAGAAAGAGAATCCTTCCTTGAACAGAAATGGAGGCTCCTATTATAACTCCATCCTCCGACCTAAATCAAAACAAACTAAGATAACCTTAGGTGAGCCAGGTCAGGCCCAGAGGTGTGAAAGCTCCATTATGGCCCTGAATAATTCTGCTAATATGACCCAACACTCAGTGCTGTTCAATAAACTGAGCTAACAAACAGAAACTCTGATCACATAGAGTGTTAGTTTAAAAGAAATTTCATTGTAATTAGCTCCTCCCTTCAGAGACCAGACCATATATAAACTTTTGTCCAGTTGACAAACTGAATTTCTCATTTTGCCGCTATAGAATGTGATATAAGTGTTGCTGCACGTCTTGTGTTCTGCAGTATTAAGCTGGAATTCTTACTGACTGTGGTATAAATATATTTAAACTGCATCTGCTCCATTCTAGTCAAAATACAGTAGCAGAAAGTTGTTGTAACGCCCCTAAGGACTTGATCTGCACAGCAGAGTTCACTTTAAAGGTTTAATTACAAAGACGGTGTTCATTGAACGTGGGGAATGGATATGCTACAGGGGGAGGGAGTTTGATTGTAATTTAGAAAAGGCCTGAAGACTCGTCCTGAAGTCCGGGTGTTTGGTCAGGCTAGTGTGGTGGGAAATCAGCACAATCACCCACAGAATGACCAACCAGTCTTTAGACTTCCCAGGAACCTCGTCCGGACAAACGACAAGCAGGGTGTGAAAAAGTGGGTGCCGTCTCAAACATTTCAAATCAAATAAAATAAAATACAGATACAGATTTTCCAAGGAATGAGGAGCACTGTTTGTCCTTTTTAAAATGCTGCACATATGTGAAACCCCCTCCCGGACATCAAAAACCTTTACAGCCGCTGCACTGTTGGTTCGACTGCTCCTATTATCTTTTACTATTATCATAACTGCAACAACATTCAAAGTTATAATGAAGTCATGTGTGTGAGAGTAATGTATGTGTGCAAAATCTTGGCCATGACTTTAGATTTACATTTACATTTTTAATGAAGTAGTTTATCCAAGAAAACAAGTTCACTCTTCATCTCTGCACAGGACTTGTAAATACAACTAATGAATGACTAATACAACAAGCAGCAGCAAATAGACTTTTTCTTTGCATTGAAAATCATGTTTTCAGATACAGGATATTGCATTTGTGTCCTGAAAAACATCTGTCAAGCTCTTGGAAATAAAGTACATTTACCAATGATAAGCAGAAGTTTCCTGTCCAGAAGTAATTTAGCTGGATTCACTCCCCTTCCCTGGATTTTCCCCTTCACTTCTCCTTCCAGCGACCTCAAAAACAGACTTTTTTTGTCTGTCAAACTCTGTGCAAGCTGTAAGGAAGCTACGGTTCGAAAAAGTCACTTAGAATCGCTGCAGTGGTTTAGTAAACAGCGCCTTGCGTCTGTGAAGTGTGTAAGAGCTGAACGTAAACCACGTAATCCCAGCACACCGGAGAGTCTGCTGCTTTCTACTGACCTGGACAGACAACAAAGAGGGTGTGAACAGTGAAGGATGAAGGTTCTCAAAGTCTGAGTGTTTTTGTTTGTTTTTTTTTTAACACATTTATGAAATATGTCCAAGTAAATTTTAAATTAAACACTCAATGGTAGAAAAATGACAGCAGGTTGGAAGCTGTTACTGGAAGCTGCTCCAAAAGAACCAAAATCACAGCATGAACAAATCTGGTCCCTGAGCGCCAGTCACACCCCAGGGGCACTGAAGGATGGTAGAACATTGCAGGATGGTAGAAGAT
>KN519862.1:24614-36660 GCA_000787155.1 Scartelaos histophorus | reverse complement strand
CCTACAGGGACAATTACGCAATATTTTTACCTTATTAGCGACAACAGGAGATGGAGGACTGCCGGAAGAACTGAAAATAATGAACATGCCAGTTTTCAAATTTATTCTGGCTCACTACTTTCACATTTGGGATAATACGGATTTCTCACAGCGATCTGATTAACCCCACTGGAATTTCAGCCAATTTGCAGAAAAGTTGGTTCACTGTTTTATTTTATGACAGTTTGGAGGAAGGCCCAAGGAAGCAGTTGCCAAAATCTGCTTAGTCACTTTTCTCCAACGCACTGGTGACTGGGAAGAGGCTTGTGCTCAGAATAAGCTGCATAAACGAGTGTAGCTCCACCACACTCCACCTACTGCAAGAAAACCTGCTCCTCTGTTGGCTTTGGATGCAGGCCACTGTTTGTGTCCTATGGGGAAGTTTCCCTGTGAACAAATATAAAGTAAACAACATTAGGCTTCTTACTACTACTACTACTACTACAACTACTACTACTACTACTACTACTACTACAACAATCATTACTATTATTAATGCTACTTCAATCATTGCTATTACTAACACCATTACTCCTACCATTGCTATTACTACTACTACCACCACCACCACTACCACTATTACTACTACTACCACAACTACTACTTCAATCATTGTTACTGGTACAACTGATTCAATCATTGCTACTACTACTACTATTACTACTAATTCAACCACTGCAACTATTAATACTGCTTCAATCACTGCTACTACTAATACTACTACTAATACTACTACTACTACAATCATTGCTGCTACTACTAATACTGCTTCACTCATTGCTACTACTAATGGATTTTAGGACCAGGAGTTTGGGAAATGGCAGTTAACATTTTATTTTATTTTTTTCCATTATTCATTTAAATACAAAAAACAAATCGGAAACGAAAACTGAAAACATAAACTGTTAACCTTTTTTTTTTTTTTTACATTTATTTATTATTTTCCATTTTAGTTTTGGTGACAAATAATGAAGAAAAGAGGTTTTTTTTTGTGTTTTTGTCTTTTTTTTGTTATGTTGAAAAATGAATGAACAAATGGTACATGGCTTTATCCAATACGCTGTTTTCATTTGCTGACAAAAACAATTCTGACTTTAATCAAACTCGTGTCTGACATGATTACGATAAATATTCTGACTTCAGAATCAAGTCAATTCATTTGCACATACACCTGTTTGTTTGGTGCTTTTTATTGACTACGATGAAAAGGTTATCCAAGATTATAATACATATATAAAAAAACATATATCTGCCTTGTAGTTATAATCTATGAAACCAGTGGATCATTATTTTATATTTATTTATTTATTAGTTTGTTTATTTCAGGAAGTAGTTTTGACTTGTATCTAAACTAGAAGTGCAGAGCTGTGATCTTTGAACATTTAAGAGTCTCATTTAAGAACTTTATATCCTGTGGTCCGCCGACAAGTAAGGGAGGTGGGAAAGTTGCATTGTACACCTTTTAATGATATTGTCTTTTAACTACTACTGCTACTATTACTACATCAGTTAAAAATATAGTACACCATTGTAATCGTAGTAGGGCTCTGATTGGACGTAGCAGCCACAGCCAAAGACCTTGATCCAGATCCTGGGCCCGAACTCTGTTGTCTGAAGCAGGAGGTTTTCTCTGTGAAAAATCAGTTCACGTAGAGTGAAGGTCCATCAGCACATCACCACCTCACGCATCAGAACCTGCCGCACACGAAGAAGAACGTGGACTTGGAAAGTCACAAAACGTATTGAAAATGAAAATGACATTATTTATATGTGAGATTACAAGACTTTGATTAAACTTTCATATTATTATTTCTCACTTTTTCCAAGACAATGTAGCTACACATAGATGCAAAAATAAAATAAACCAATACCTTTTTGGTGTTGAGTCATTACTCTTCAAGCCACAACTTCAACTCAAGACAATAATGAAAGAGAAAAGATTTGAAAGTGTTACTTTAAAATCCATTGTACTTTGTCTGCTAAATACAATACTGTACTTGGTCTAAAAAATATGTTACTAAGTTATCTGGTTATTCTAGTTATTTCATGTTTTCTGACCATGCAAATGCACTCACTGATGGAGTATAGTTACTGCTAAATATTTGAGTGTATGTATATATATTATTTATGTTTTGGTGGTTTAAATAGCTATTTCAGTTACTGCTATTACTGCAGTACTTTACTGCATCTATATCACTGCCTGTGGGCATGGTAGTATTACTGCAGTACTTTACTGCATTCGTATCACTGCCTGTGGGTATAGTAGGCGGTGTTGTGGTGAGGCCAATACTGAACACAGACTTCAGTAACAGCTGACAACAGTAACAGCTTTGCGGAGTCAGAAACACAAGACATAATAAAATGGTGACAGGTGTGGCATCATATCCCAGATCTGAGTTGGGTGGATAATCGACCGCAGGGTATGTCCTGGTCTAGTCCCAGTTTGGTGTCTAAATCTGAATACTCTCTTTATCTTCAGCCTGTAGCGTACCTTTAGCTGTAGCCACTCATCAATCCTTTCCTCAGCCTTCTCCTCTTTTTGCCTCTGAGTCTGGTTTGTGGATTCAGGATGAGATGTTTTGGGCTCAGTTTTGAACCCTGCGTTGGTTGATTTCCTTTTTGTAGTTTGCTGAATGTTACCAGCGCCACCCCTAGGAAAATGGATAAATGGAGAGGAGACACGTTTGACTGTCAGAATTAAAGCTGTGGCCAGACTTTCAATTATTCACTTCATGTTCAATTAAATTCATTTAGAATTTCAGTTTGGCTCTTCTCTCAAAAATCATGTAATTAATACATGACAATAAATAGATAAACAAAACTTAGAAAAAAAAAATAATATGTAAATTAACTCAGAGCCCAAAATAGATAACCAAACTGAAATGTGAAAATAGATAAAGAGATAAATATATCTTTTTTCAACCTACTATACAAACACTTGGTAATTAGTCAAAGAACCAAATGAACTCAATTAATACTTATGTGACATTCTTAAACTGCAATTTTTACTTGTTAAAATGTGAGTATTCTGACTGTTTTTGCTATATTTCCAGCACTACCTTCAGAGTGTTCCTCTTTCTTCTCTTTGCTCTGCAGCGTCTCAACTGTCGACGTTTGCAGTGCAGGTTTTTTTGGCATCAAATTCAGTCCAAACCGCTGCATCGATGGATTTCCTTTTGAGGTTTTGGAAATTGCTCGGTTCAGTCTCAGAGATGGTGGAGACCAAACAACTGGACCCCGAAAATGAATGAAGTCGAATATATCTAAAATTATACAATGGTCCTATGACGTACAAAAGAAGTATCATCATTAGTGGGCAAGTCCTGGTTTAGCAATTTTAGCCCTGGTTCAGTCCTAGTTTTGTCCTGATTTAGTCTGTAGTCATTGTCTCATATTTATTTAGTCCCGGTTTAGCACTAGTCAGTATTCATTATATGTAGTAAAATACTGGTTTAGTACGTCTTAGTCCTGGTCTAGTCTGGTTTCGGCAAATCTAGTACCTTCTTCTTTGTGCTCTACCCTCTGAATCCTCTGCAGTGTCAGGACGTTTCGGCCTCAACTTAAGTCGCTGGATTTCCTTTTCCCTCTTCGGAAAAGACTCTTAAGATCCTTAAGACCTTCCTCGATCCCGTAAACACTTAAGGTAATTTTTATTACTTGATTACAACATATTCATGCACAAGTATCACAATTACACTTAAGGAAGCACAGTCAAAAGCAGAAATTGGTAGTTTTAGTTACTTCTTGAGTTATTTCTTCACAAAATCATTACATTTCTTTAGTAATTTTCTGCCTTTTTACTGTTACTTGTGTACTTTTTGATCAATACTTTCTACTTGTACTTTAGTAGCAGCATTTAAAGAGACGATACAGTTGTAAATCTTTAATAAATTTTGCCCAAATACATAGAAAAATCGGGTCATCTTGCTAAAACTAGACGTCTCACCCAAGAACCCAAAAAAATATTTAATGCTCGTAAGTAGGTATGAGAAAATACTGCATTCTGACAGACATTTTTTTAAATTTTCTAAACCTTTTTTTTCTTCTCAGTGCCAAATTTTATACTTAACTAAAATCCGTTCCAACAGTCTCCATTGTTCAGTTAATTAGGCGACATCTGTTTAGTCATTTCGAAGTTCCTCCTAATGCTCAGAGAAGTTTTGCTCAAGTTGGCTTCGATCTGTTATTGTGGTCAAAAGGGCAAAACACAAACTACAGACACAAGTGAAAACAAAAAACAAACTTAATTTGGCTAACGATGAGAACTTCCACGCTCAATTTCTTGTACTTTTCTAACACGATACGAAGCCCCACGCATTATGTTCAAGTAATGAGGAAATATGGATGCAATAATATTCAGATGCATTTCAGAATATAGTGAATATAGTTCAGTATATAGACTCTTGCTTCACAGAGATAAGGTTCCAGGTTCAACTCCAGAAGGATATCTCTATGTTTTATACGGACGTTTTAGACATGGCCATGCTGTTTATTTCAGGGCAACAGTTTAGTGTTTTGCTCATGGATTCCACGGAAATCTGTGATGTTTTTCAGTCCCCTGTGATCGTTTTTTTCCTTTTTTTTCTTTGTAAGCAGCCATAACTGTTGCACGTCTCTCTTTCTTAGCGAGTTTGGATGCTTTTTAGACCCTCCAGCCCCTTATCCAGCCCATATCTCCCCTGCTTTGCCTCTTTATCTCATCTGGGTCTTATACTTTTACTGAACTGTCCCATTTAAAGCCTTTGCAGCGTTGTACTCCCAGTATGGCGAGCGGGTCTGTTGTATCCAGTGCCCAAGTGGCTACAGGATCCAAATGGCTGCTTGCCTATGCTGCTTTAGCTCCACACCCTTCCCCCTCCGGTTGCAAGTCCAGTCGCGATTGTTTGTGCTTGAGGTCTTTTGGGTTTTTTTGTACTGGTCCCATTTTATGCCTCAACAGGTCCGTGGTTGAGGAGTTGTTCTCTTTTATGCTGTATTGTTTCTTCCTGTTTTCTACCTGTTTTCAAGTCCAGTCCATGTAGTCTTCCTCATGTCATAATGTATTGTGTTTTTTTCATGTATGGACAGCGTGACAGGTCCCATTTCAATTCCTTTTGTATCTCCAGTACATATGAAGAAACTGACAAATGAATAAAAGCCATTCGTTCATAATTGTTTTGAGAGATGGGTGGATATTCCTGGCTGACTGCAATGTGCATGTTCTCCCTGAGTCTGAGTCTACTTCAGCCTATTTTAGTGTCAAAACATGCAGAATGTAAAGCATTTCGTGCACTGTGGGTTTTCTTTGGACACTATTAAAATATAAATAAGTATTAATAGCACTATTGGTGCTATTAAAACTCACCTTTACCAGAACAATCAGCACAATCTGTTAACTTCTTGGGTTCTTTTCTAAGACAATATAAATCTCAGTGATGTGTATTTACCTTGTTGACATGTGTCAGCTGTTAGATGCAAGCCGTCCTCAGAACTGTCACCGGTGTGTGTAGGAGGTGTGGTCAGTCTGAGCGACCTGCCAGCCATCAGACTCTGACCACGCCTACAGGACGTAACAACAGCTGACCACGCCTACAGGATGTAACAACAGCTGACCACGCCTACAGGATGTAACAACAGCTGACCACGCCTACAGGATGTAACAACAGCTGACCACGCCTACAGGATGTAACAACAGCTGACCACGCCTACAGGACGTAACAACAGCTGACCCATGCCTACAGGACGTAACAACAGCTGACCCATGCCTACAGGACGTAACAACAGCTGACCCATGCCTACAGGACGTAACAACAGCTGACCCATGCCTACAGGACGTAACAACAGCTGACCCATGCCTACAGGACGTAACAACAGCTGACCCATGCCTACAGGACGTAACAACAGCTGACCCATGCCTACAGGACGTAACAACAGCTGACCCATGCCTACAGGAAGTAACAACAACTGATATGCGACACGTCACTACCAACACTGGTGACAGTTCTGAGGAGCAGCAGCAGCCAAAACAAGGCCAATACACGTTACTGTAATGTCTCAAGAATGAACTCAAGAAGTTAATGTACATAAGAAGACAATATGAACATCGTTGGCTTAGTACAATCTGTTATTTCACAATCTGCTGCTGTAGTTGTGTCATGTGGCTGTAATAAAAGCTGTAAGAGCAGAAACACACACAAACAAATAAACTTCACACTCGCTCAAACAAAAAACACAGCAAACATGTATAAACAACTTTCTGGACATGCAAAATGCTTAATTTAGGGCCTTAGCTACAAAAGAACAAAAAAAAAAAAAAACAAAAAAAAGAAAGTGCAATGGCTCCATGACTTTACTGTTGCAGTCATGGAAACAGCTCCTGTCAGTCCAGGGCTCAGAGCCACCTCACTTTCTGCATTTCCATGGTGAATATTGCATTTGTATTTGTGCATTTTGGGTGAAAATAACCTTTCAAATAAAAATAGCAAGGGATGCGCAATTATGCAGACCATGCATAATTTGCAGTTTATTTGAGAAATTTATACGGGAATTTTCAAGAGTCACGAACACAGACGCTCAGAGTAGTCGACCGTTTTGACTCACTACTTTCTTTGGCAAAGTTTGGGCCAATCAAAATGGACGGTATTGGACACGTGTTTCCCGATGTCATCACATGTGATGTGGGATAATGTCGGAAATATGCTTGGAAATCTGCTTTCCAAAAGTTTCTATCGTTTATTGTTGGAAAGTTCTGCGCGGTTACATAAAACATTCCCAGGTATCGTATAGAAAACTGTCTGGAAGCATTAAAGAAGACTGTTCTAGGATGTGTTGCCATGACAGCATTGCTCAATTTGGGATTTTACATATTTTACACATATACACTCACAAAAAACAGTCTTTTTCAGTTTAGAAATACAAATGGTCACTTTAAGTCTATTTTTTTACAGATTTAAATATATTTTTTTACCTTTCAAATGTATTTTAATAAAGGAAAATGTAATGAATGAAAAATATTGTAGTACTTGAACATAAAATCAAAAAAAAAATCTATTTTTAATTCTGAAAATCATAATATTGAACAGTTGAAATGACAACACTTCATTTTAGTGTAAAACTTATTACGACGTAAACATGAGCTAATACACATTCTAGATCATGGCTAAGTACATTTCCATTTCATTCCATCCAAGGCTAGAGCTGTTCCCTTTGGCAGCGCGTTTTTCATGTGCGGACAGGACCATAAAATACTACTCTCTTGTAGTTTAAGCCTGGGTAGTTTTATTTCCCCGTTTAAACCTCTCCTCTGTCCCTCTTCACTGCCTCTCCCTTTATGAGCTTAATGGGTCCTGTTCTAAACGCTGCTTCTGTCTCGGCTCGTGTGACGGCGCTCCCTCTGTAGCCTCCATTTTTCTGCTGTAATTGGTGCCACCACATTAAACACTGTTAATATTTGCTGTGTGCATTTTAAACCGCCGTGTACAACATTTGTCCTTGTTTGTCTCAGTTTGGAACGCCAGGTTACCAGGCAGTTTGTGACTTTGAGTTTAGAACGCGCTGTTAGAATGTCACTTTTCCGTTGATGGTCTGTCATCTTTGTGTTTCTATGGATCTGTCATTGTTTGTTTTACATTTCTTCAATTACAGTTGGTTTTATTGCTCAAAAATACCTATAAACATGGTGACTCTCAACAGATCTGACCTATAACTTGGTCTGGTTTAGTTTAGTTTAATACCATACTATGAAACATTCCTGACAAACTAATAAACTCTGCACGGTGAAAAGTATTTGATGGATCCTTTACCAGAAAAAGTTACACAATGCACCTTTAAGAGACTGAGACCAACTTTCATGTGGAACTAAATTCTTCTTCACTTCTAAATTGTGCATATGTTTTTCTAGCATGATATTTTGCACTTTGACAGGACAATCATCTTTCTCATGCACAAAAACTGTCGATGTTAGGAATGGGACGGATCTCAAGAAAAGATCAGACTGTTCCATTCTGGTGGTTTTTTATTTATTTATTTTTTATGATTGTTGCCTAAATCTTGAAGCCAATACCATAAAGTCATACATTTACTTATAAGAATTGGTGACCTATTATGTTTTCGATTGTAGATACAAATGTAGATGTGTTTGACAAAATGTGTCTTAATGGTGATGTCATTGTGCTATGGTGTTTTAGAGGATAAGAATTTTAGACAATATTGAGAACAATGAATTTGAGTAATTCTAGGAGATAATGATGAATTTAAAATGTATTTATGGAAATTAGGATGAATTAATTTAGATTTCTTTAAATATTAAATGATAGATTATGGTTATTTTAAGGAATCACTGTTTCTGACACATTTTGTTAGAGGTGATTTAATGTAAATAATTGCTTTAATGTCTTTTGTGCCAGTGCAGGGAATGCAGATAAAGGAGCTTGTAGTTAAATCTGACACAGAACATCTTTTATCTCTGAGATCAGTGTTTTCTGTGCACTGTCCTTGCTTTAAATAAACAAACACAAATCTGCTGGTCCAAGTGTTTTTTGGCAGTGTTAATGTGAAACAGGTACATTTCATCTTTCTGGGCAAAAACCTCAAAGTTTGTGCTGCCTTCAGTGACCCTAACCTTGCACAGTAAGACGGATTCTCCTGATATTTGTGAGTTCACAAACGAGAATCCTTCTTGGTGTCCACTGATGCGATTGGGCCCGACAGCTGGTGAGTGACCAATCACGACGCAGCATTGAGGTTTGTGCAGAAGGCAAAAGCAAATGAACCAAAACAAACCGACAGACAAACTTTTGCCTATTTTAGTGTCAAAACAGAATTTACACATGAATTTGTGAAAAACACGCAGAAGGGAAGAGCTTTGTGCATTTGTGGATGGGGAAGATGTCTGTGGTTTTCTCTTATCTGGATTTTGATTCAAATCAAAGTCAAGTTCCTGATGGATACTGTGTATAGCTCACTTCAGAGTGACACATATCAAACTGCTGTGAGCCTGGTTAAATGGTCACTACAATTTCCAGTGGTGACATCACACAAGACTGATTACAGCCAAGTATCTCCACCCCCCTCCCCTTCTTTGCCCATTATGAAACATTTACCTTTTCCAGCTTTTAACCACATTGTACTGTACTACCCTCATACATGCTTGAAGTTATATATACAGAAAAACAAAAACATTTTTGTTTCATTAAAAAAAAGTACTCACAAATGTCAAATTCCAAATAAATATATGGTCCTTTAAAGCATGTATTTGCAGAAAATGCAAATGGTCAAATAACCTTGACATTTGACAGCTGAGCCATGTCAGAGTCAGGACATTTCAGTGGTGCAAAGTAGTGACCAAAGCAGAGGGTGGGTTATTTATTTCATTTTTTTCTACATTCCACATGCATCATTCATAGTTTGAATGTCTTCAGTGAGAATCTACTATGGAAATAATAACATAACACTTACATGTAGAAAATGTTGCCAAATGGAAAAAGGTCAAACCTCAAAGTGACATATTTGATGTTCCCAGTGTTTTGTTTTTGTTCTGACATGAACGTGTTTGGAGCTGTACTCTTATCCTGCTGTGTCTTTACAAAGTGTCTCTGGAGATCAGTTTGTCTTCTAAAGAACAACAAACCCGACCACACCATCTGTTCCATCTGACCTGAGATGTTGTGAAGACACTTCGTGCATGTCAAAGTCTGCCCACAGACCGCAGGGATTTGAGTTTGGTGCAGGTGCAGTGTGCAGGGATGATGACGACCGCTTCTGCGTCACACTTGAACTGTCCTGATGATTTGTCTTACTTTTTCAAATTATGTTTTATCCCTGAATGTCTCAAAATATGTTTAAAACTTACATCTAGTAAAGTACAAGCTGGACAGTGGACAGACTCTCAATATTTTAATTTGAAAGTTCACAGACACAAGAGGAAAGACTCTGGAAGAAGATCCCTGTTCCCCCTGTGTCCTAAGAGGCTCCACATCAAACCTGGTGCTATAAATTGTTAAACTGTTAATGTGAGTGACCTTTTGGAAAGTAGGTGCCTCATTTGTCTCTTATTCATGTCTTGATGAAAACAGCAGAATAAAATCCCCAGGATCATGTAGAGTGAGTTAACACAAAATTTCAAGGCCAAAAGGACATGGCTTAGTGCAGCAGTTCCAGTGAAAGGGGCGATGCTTTTTCAGTTGGTCAATTCGACAGAACTGCTTCACACTTCTGCAAACTCCCTGTATGGATCACAGCGGCTCGCAGGTCTATTAATATATACAGTATATGGTCTGAACATTTACAGTGTGACTAATCAGTGAGAGCTCCTGCCACCGAGGGACCAGTCACTGTGGTCACAGCTCATACTGTTACCTAACACTTAAAACACTCAAGTCTCCTGGAGTCCACACACTGGATCCACTTGAGTTCAGTTTTTTCTCAACAGTCTGGTGTCTTGTCTCCTTTGTTACTGATGAATGAGATTGAGCTGCTGCATTTTGCTGTGAGTAGCACAGTGCGTGATACAGCTTGGTTCAATGATCATTGGTCACAGCAGTGGATATACTCATGCCTATACACACATGGTGTGTGTGTGTGTGTGTGTGTGTGTGTGTGTGTGTGTGTGTGTGTGTGTGTGTGTGTGTGTGTGTGTGTGTGTGTGCTTGTGTGTGTACACGCGCGCTTGTGTTGGACACAGTTCTTCAAAACTAAATTCAATGTATCAATGGAAAGAAGCAGAAGAACAATTATTACTAATTATTATTAGTACAGTGGAGCATAGTGTAGTACAGTGGAGTATAGTGTAGTACAGTGGAGTATAGTGTAGTACAGTGGAGTATAGTGTAGGACAGTGGAGTATAGTGTAGGACAGTGGAGTATAGTGTAGGACAGTGGAGTATAGTGTAGTACAGTGGAGTATAGTGTAGTACAGTGGAGTATAGTGTAGGACAGTGGAGTATAGTGTAGGACAGTGGAGTATAGTGTAGGACAGTGGAGTATAGTGTAGTACAGTGGAGTATAGTGTAGTACAGTGGAGTATAGTGTAGGACAGTGGAGTATAGTGTAGGACAGTGGAGTATAGTGTAGGACAGTGGAGTATAGTGTAGTACAGTGGAGTATAGTGTAGTACAGTGGAGTATAGTGTAGGACAGTGGAGTATAGTGTAGGACAGTGGAGTATAGTGTAGTACAGTGGAGTATAGTGTAGTACAGTGGAGCATAGTGTAGTACAGTGGAGTATAGTGTAGTACAGTGGAGTATAGTGTAGTACAGTGGAGTATAGTGTAGTACAGTGGAGTATAGTGTAGGACAGTATATAGTAGTGTAGATAGTAGATAATAGATAGTATGTAGGAGTATAGTCTGACGTTTGCACTTCTCAGATCAGATCACCATGAGGGTCTGAGATGTGACTTTTCTCTCTGGAGATTATGTCAAGGGTCCAGCTCCTTAGTGAAATCTTTAAATCCCTCATTCAGTGAATGAGAGTCTGAGGGTCTGTCAGGTATGGGCTGCTTCCTCATTTGAAATGCAGCTTTTGCAGATTCATCTACAAACATGGAGTCAAGTCTAAACTACTCACAGCTACAGCTTTACTATCTCTCTTATAGTACATTTGAACTGGGCAAGCCTTGTATTTTCCTGAATTTATTTTGTGAAAGTTTGTATCTTTCTCCCATGTCATTGCAATGGCCTCATATCGTACTAATTGACATATTAAACTGTCTAACAAGATTTGATAAAAAAAATATTATGAATAAACAGCTGTATCCTCTGTAGCTGGGTCACTTTTGTTGCTCATTTGTGAGTCTTGCTTGTGGCTCGAGCAGCTCTGTGGCTCTGTGGCTCCTTGTCGTCCTGCACTTCACTCTTCCATCGTGTTCTATTGTTTTATGTGAGCAGCTTTGTCGTGCTATAAAAGGTTTGTGCTGCAACAACACTTAATGTGACTCTCAATTCTATAAACCAGGAGAAGAGGATTAAGTCAGGAGGTGTTCCCAGAGTGAGGCTCGCACAGCACTGAGGAGGCTGTGGATTTGGGGATTT
>KN519862.1:7658-24480 GCA_000787155.1 Scartelaos histophorus | reverse complement strand
AGTAATGTAAAATAATGCTACAAAATAAAATGGCAAACTGACAAAGATAAAAATAAAACAAAATTAAATTAAACTCTCCCATGCCTCACCCCTCTCTCTGTGTTGTTTGGTGTGTTTTCTGTCATGGCTTGGAGACGTTACAGGTCAGATCTGTGGAGAGGAAACTCACACACTGCAAATTTCTCTGATTTGACCAGGATTTTAAAACTTATATCAGGTTATTGATCTTAATTCTACTTAATCCTTAATTCTAGTCTAGAGGGAGTTTATTTTAAGAGAACTTGTCACGTAAAATTATCTGTCCATGCAGGAAGATCATTTCACTACTTTTATGTAATTTTCTGATAGATTTAGGTGTCTATATCTTAAGCTTTTTTGCAGTGCAGTAATACACCCGCTCATAGTCAGAAAGTTTGTTTTTTCTAGATGTTTCTGAGCTATAAAATCATCTGTAATTGAATAAATGTAAAGTGGATCCATTTAATGTCACACTGTGGAACATTCCAGCCAAAGCAGTAATATGTGCATTCTCATCATTATTTGTATATCCACTTCTAAAAGTTAGTATGCATGGGTGGCTTAGAAGCTTTTTAGGAATTAGTAAAACATTTAATAGTTTTATGGAGGATTTTTTCAAATTATCAATGGAAGTTCAAAATACTATTATAAACATGCAGCAGCCTTGTAATTATAATGACCAAAACAAAAGAAATAAAATTCATCAACTCTGGACGTGATGGGGCCAGATAACCATCAGCCAATAGATAATGAGGCTACCTTGTTTTCTATTGGCTGTTAGGTTGTCAGTCAAACTCCCTACACTTCTGGTGTAACTGAATCTCCGGCGCTGGGATTACGTGGTTTATGTTTGGCTGTTACTCACTCCACAGATGCAAGACGCTGTTTACAAAACCAATGCAGTGGTTCTTAGCGGCTTTTTCCAGCTGTAGCTTCCTCAATTTTGTTTCAATGACAAGAATCCACGACCAGTTCACTGCCAGAGAAAGTCCGTTTATAAGGTCGCTGAAAGGAGAAGAGAAGAGGAAAAGGAGTGAAGTTAAACAAAGGAGATTCTAGAATTTTCATTCCAGCGATGGCGTCACTGAAGCAGACGAGGAGACGCGCTGGAGCTAAATTACTTCTGGACAGGAAACTTCTGCTTATCACTGGGAAACATACTTTATTTCCAAGAGCTTGACAGACGTTTTTCAGAATTCTGTGTCTGAAAACTTGATTTTCAATACAAAGAAAAAGTCAGTTTACCACTGCTTGTTGTATTAGAAGTTTGTTAGTTGTATTTACAAGTCCTGTGCAGTGGTGAGGACAGAACTTATTTTTTAGGATAAACTACTTCATTAAAAAGGTAAATGTAAATCTAAAGTATTCACCAAGATTTTGCACACATACATTACTCTCACACTCACCACTTCATTATAACTCTGAATGTCGTTGTAGTTATGATAATTGTAAAAGAGAATAGGAGCAGCACCAACACCACTTCTGATCGGCGTAGCAGATGTAAGCGAGGTTTTTGGCGTAAGGAGGAGGCGGTGCTTTTGGGGAGAAAAAGGATAAACAGTCATTTTACTTCTTGTTCCTTGGAAAATAATCTGCAACCTTTCAACATTTCTTTTCTGCTACACATAGTTTTCATTTCACAAAAACACAATTCCCCAATCTGTTTTTGCTGTTTCATTAAATGTAAGTTATGTCTCCACTTTGAGGGAAGCTTTACAAGAAACACTGAAGTAATAATAATAAAATTAAAAAGAAAAAAACCTCTTCCACATTCTTGGATCCCCTGTCACCTCCTGTACTTTACATAATTATCTGCTCGTATCTTCTGACAGTTATGAGGAGAACTAACCACTTAAACTCAGCAGGACGGTCTGTCCGCCGAGGTCACACACAGAATGAGTTCAATCTGTTAGCGGCCGGAACGTGACATGCACCAGCACCTGAGCTAATTACTACTGCGTGAGGAGAAATGGAACAGTTCCTCCAGTTAGTCCTCTGCACAGAGGTGAGCAATGAGACAGAGGAGGCATTAAGCACCAGGATGTACAGAGAGGACATGTCTGTGTGGAAAACCTTTTCATACATTAAAAGACCATATTACGCTATTTTCTGCTCGATACCAGGAAATAAGTTTCGTTTCATTTGCACATGTTCAATTCAGTTCAATTCAATCATATTTATTTCATTCATTAAAACAAAACAAGTCAATGCAACATATCTGCATACAGTATTACATGGTTAACACATAAACACAGTTGAGTTAGGAGTTCCGTTTTTAAAAATATATCTTCAATATAATAATTTGGATCATTTCAGCTGTGGAAGAGATCTAAAAGCTTTAAAGAAAAAGGTTGATTTTAACTTGAAAACTCCTGCTTCATAACATTACAAAAGCATTTTGAGCTTTGGAGATGTACACTGCAAAAAGTCTATTTCAAAAAAGTAAAAAAAATAGTATTTTTGGTCAAAAAAGGGAAAATATCTTGTCTAGCTAAATGGTGTTAAGAAAACATTGCTTATTTCAAGACATTAAATCCAGCATTTTCTTATCAAGATTTTGCTGGTGAAAAAGTTATATTTCTTCTTATAACAAGATGCAAATATCATTTTGAATTTGGCATTATTTTAAGATTTTTGATTTATTTTCTAATTTATGACTAAACTAAACTAAACTAAAGAAATGCATCTAGGTAAATTGTGCTTAAATCTAGCAACACTGACCTGAAATTTGAATATAATGAGAACGTTTTGCTTAAATTTAGGCTAAATTTAGAAAATGTTGCTTATTTTAAGCTACATTTAAGCATATTTATCTAGATTTATTGAGTTATATTCTTAAATTTGACCATATAGAGAACTTTTTGCTTTAATCTTACTTCCAACTTGCTTAAATTAAGAATGTATGACTTGTATTTGCTCTAACAGTGTGCTTAAAACAATTAGGGGAAAAAAAAAAGTTTTCTAGGTAAGAAAAATATCCTTATCTCATTGGCAGATTTTTTTCCTTTAAAACAAGAACATTTGTCTATTTTTTTTTTCTTGTTTCTAGTCAGGCACTTTTTGCAGTGTAGTGTGACATTCCAGTGTTGCCCTGTTGCTCCACAAGTCCACTGGCAAGAGTAAACCATAAGAAGTATCATATGGTTATCTAGTGTATCTTGCGACTACAAGGGAGTGACAGGAAAGAGGAAATGTATTGAACACTGTCCAGGACGCAATGACACTCACTGTTGGCACCAGACGGATGGAGTTTGACACATGCCAAGGCTGCATGTGCCTCCTGCAGGGTGCTGTCCATCACTCTCTTTGCATCAAAACATGTAAAGAAAAGACTCGGGCAGTTCAGATGATAGAACATAGAGCGTATTCACACCTTCTTCATCTGGGAACTCCAGACTTTATTTCAGATGTGAAATGTGAACTCTGATCCCTACCAAATAGTGGGAAATAGAGATCCACCTCCAAATGGGTTCAGGTGTGGTTCACGTTGTTCAAAGTTGGAAAAGAGCTATACAAAATTGTGACCATATACACAGCAAAAAAGCTTGGGAAAAATTTAAGATATAAACAATCAAATCTATCAGAAAAAAATGACTTGTCCATGCAGCAAAATCAGTTTACTTGGCAAGTTCTCTTAAATAAACACACTCTAGACTAGAATGATCAGTCTCGAGTGTTCATGGGTTAGAAATAAGTTTATAGATGCTAAGTTTTGGATAAACTTAAACCAGTTTATGATTAGTGTTCATGGCCTGATAAGTTCTCAAATGCCAAATTTGAGATGAAATGCTTTAAATTCTGCTCCATTCTAGATATACAGACTTAAAACAAGTTTATGATTATTCTGAATGTCTTGATAATAAATTCAAAGATGCTAAATTCTAGATATTTATCCTTAAATCAGTCTGACATGATAGTTGCTCATATTCAGTTTGTATCAAGTAAATCTGTTCACTTATGGTGTGAATAGGGACTCAGTCTAAAACAATGTGTAATGCACCTAGACATGGAACTTATGTTAAACCAACAGACAAAAACAACCTTTCATTTGGAATCATTTAAATAACAGGTGGATTAAAAATACATGTTGTAACCTATTTGATTTGCCTACATGGTTTGCAGCATATTGTAAAGAGTTATGTAGAAAATGTGAATTAAAAGTGATTTGAAAGTGTGAGAATGATATTTTTATTTGTTGGTTTTTATCTACCCCCAGTACACATACATTTTATAAGCAACTTTTATGGTCAAAATGCATCCTGAGATTCAAAAATTGCACATAATATGCTAGTTGTTGTCTTTTTCTTTGTAAATTTTGTTTTTTGATTTGATTTTCAATCCCCCGTGTTTGCGAGGTGGAGCTATGAAAACCTATAGGCACTTCAGAGGGGGAGGTGGGGGGAAAATAAAATAGATTTTCCAGACAAATCAATATGAAAGATTAATCGCTTTAATCTAATTTTTGCCCAGCCCCACAGCAAACTCCACTCCTCTGAAAGTTATGAAAAGCACTTATAAATAATTAGGATGCTGCATAAGTGAAGAATAAGTACGGAGCACTGCAAAGGGATTTAAATGAACGTCATTATTTGAAAATGAATGATTTTTTTCTCCACATTTTTAAAGAGGACATATTGTGCTTATGTCTGTATATATAAGATGTTTTAAGATCTAAAAACGTCACCGTAAACGTAATCGCAACAAAGAGCCGTGAAGTTGTCGGCAATTTTGATGGGTAGCTGAAGAGCAGATTTTTTTCCGTTTACGCCAACATGACAACACGTCGACGCTGAATCCTGCAAGTATCAACAGTTAAGAAAGTAAAATCGAAGAACAGAGTACGTACAGAGCAGTGGGCGTGTTCCATGTTCCAATGGCGATGAAAATGATCGACAAAATAGCGGTTAAAGATTGCTCAAACATGCACAAATCGCACAAATTACAACTTCGGGTGAGTTACTTGGGGAGGAGAAACAACTATTAAAGGTTACAAACTCAAAAAAGTCAATTTCGCGTAACTGGTCTGTTTAAAGACGATGAAAATCAGGTACATCGTCGCTAACCGCAAGTCCACCAGGCGACTAAGCGCTCGATACACTGGTTTATTTTCAACACACAAACAAAGAACAGATAAAGCCGGTGGGTCGGGTCGAGGTCTGTGTCGAGGGAGGTGTGCACTGCCTGGGACATACTCATTACACACTGCACAGTGGAGTCTCTGGGGGCCAGTTAGACACAGCAGGGGCCCCGTAAAGTTTGCTAAGGCAGAACCGATGGAACTTTTATATCCATCATAAGTTTACGAGACACAATAACAAAAGGCTGAATTTGTCACAGTAACAATGGAGTCAGTGGAAGTAAGAGTAAACTGTGATGAGCTGAAAAGTAAAAGTTTGAAGTGCGGTAGCTTTCTGACCTCTCCGTTTGACTCAACCTTCGGAGTTAGGAGTTTGCAGTCGGAGGATTATTCTATTGATTTTGTTTTAAAGGGCAAATCACGCAACAGTGTCTTTTTTTATTCAGCATTTAACCACGATGTAACGTTTGTCCTTCATCCAAAAAGTAGATGGAATTGTAATTTGGTTCACTCACAAAGACTATAATGCAAAAACGACTTCCATTTATAGCTGTTTTTGGAGTTTTTGGAGTGATTCATGCATGTTTGAGTAAACTTTAATCACTTGTTTTCAAGACTCCATCAATCCCCATTTTTACCGTCATGGCTCACACTCATATTTAACTTTACTTTTCAATTTTATTCCTTTAATTGATGTCACACGGACAATTCAGCAGCGCCGCATAGTCTTAGGTCATACAAATGAAGATAAGTTTGCTACTTGCTGCCATGATCTGCACCTGTCCATAGGAGCAGCCGGCGCTTTGTTGTGATGATGTTTACTGCAACGTCAGCTCCCACTGGGCGCCTCGGTGTTCTAATGCACAAGTCAGTGGATTTGTTCTTTTATTAATAATGCATTAGTCTTACAAATTGGTTTTTTAGACGTTCAAAGTCACATTCGGTGCAAGTGAGGTTGCCAATTCGCACCATCATCAACCCCTCCAACCACAACCAACACTCACACACATACTGCTTCATACTAGCCAATGGACACGTTTACATGATGTTTTTAATTCTGAATTAAATAGATCAAATTTAAATAAATTTCCTTCTAGTTTACATGGAAATAATAATTCTGAATTATGGTTTACATTATTTAATTTTGTTTAACATCTGGGAGTAGGGAAGAGTTCTGATTGGATAGGAACACAGAACACAGGAATGTATTTACATCTACAGAAGAAAACGCACTATCAGCGTTTTGCTTTTTCTTTCCACTTTTGCTGTTTTCTGCCTTTCATTATCTGTAGTTCTTACAGCAACTTATTCGAAAAATGGTTTTGGTTTGAGACCAAAGTTTGCTTTTTGCGTCTTTTTGCAGAGCGTCATCACATCAGAAGGACGACCCAAAGAGTGCTGAATGACTGAAATACATTTTTTTAAGTGGAATAAATGTTTACATGATCGTGGAATAAATTAAAAAAGACTTTAAAACTAGAATAAGCCATCCACTTAAATCGGAATAAAGTTTAATAACAAATAAGTTTAATTCCAAATAATTATTAGGAATGAACTGTTTACATGGTCTTTTTAAAGCAGAATTTTTTTATTCCGAATTTAATTATTTTAAATTGGATTTAAAACTCTCATGGACAAGTGTGGGTGAAGTGTCTTGCTTAAAGACCTAACAATACATAGTTTTTTTTTTTTCCCACTGGCACTCCATTCTGGCACCTAAAATTCCCAGAGGTCTTCCATCCAAGCCCGACTTAGCTTCTGAGATTTGATGAGCTTAGGCTTTAACAGGGAGGTTTATTGAGTCATTTTATTATCTTATTATGTCCAAATTAAAGTATAACGATGCACGGGTGCCGTAGATTATATTATATCACAGGCTCAAGCACAATATGTGTTCTTTAAGGTTGTTTACGAGGTTCTCTCCCTCTGAGCTTCAGAAATCATTCCGTTGCGATTTTCCCCAGATTGCTAAGTCATAAAAAGTCCTGGCAGCCTCCTGTACAGACTTTTGGTCCATAAAACATAGCTGGACCCGTTCTGACTATTTCTGCACAAATTGAGATCAATAAACACAGACAGAGTTGGAATGATTGTCACGTTTGCTAAATGGGTGTGAGATTGCTCTTTTTAGTCCTGTTGGTGTCAGCAGAGGGCGCTCTAACGCAAATCTAATCACATGGCACCTTATGCTGGAAGTTGCCACAGGCGCTGGCATTTTCATTCGGGCTGTATTATTTCACAATGTGTCTGCCGATCTCACAGCAAATAAGTTCTATCTGGACCTTTGTTTGGAAGTTGTTTTAAAGCCTCCATAGAAGTGTGTGAACGAAACAAAACGCAACTTTGGATATGTTTCTGATGAGGTTACAACATTAAAGACCAATTCTGTGCAAAATCTACAGGCGCCGCCACTTTGCCTGCCGCCATTACTGCGTGTCTGCAGACTGTGAACTGCCAGTGCGACGAGAGTCAAAAGCTAAACTACAGCGCTGAGGTCCTGGTGGATAATACAAGATATAGAAACAGAGTTATCGAAGGACTTTGGCTAACGTCTAATGCACCAATAAACACACTGCAGAGATTTCACAGCAGCAAAGGTGCTCACATGTCATGACGGCGCTCCAAACTAACACAAACAGCACTCATTAACATAGTTCTACATGTGTCCAAACAAAGTGCAGTGTGGCTCTTACTGGTAAAACAGAAGAGATGAAGAAACAGCTGCAGCATGACACACATCCAGTCCTTTACAGAGCCTCAAAGTCAAAGTGTGTAATAATAAATCCACATCTATTCAGTCTCTTATGTCTGCGTAAAACTGAAGCCAAACAGGAAACATGAACCAAACTCCTGGGCCTAGTGCACCACACAAATGGTGTGGTGTTTATATCCACTGTGGCACCTTGTGCGTAAAGACACAACCAAACAAGTCTGTATAAAGTTCTGAAATTTAAGCACGTGTAAGTCCACACAAGGATCAGCTGTGCTCTGGTTCATTTGTGTGGAGTTATAACGGAACATCATATAGTAGCCCACTCAGTTTTAATATATGAAATAACATAGTTATAAAGTAATTCAATATTGAAGTGATAAGGAAAGGTTTGCGACTTTTAAAATAAGGTTCCCCTAGATCTTCTGAGCAACTACGGGTACAGGACCTACAACATACTTCTGCTACTTCCGTAGCAGCAAAGCATCGCAGTAATGGCGGCGCTGGTTTACTTCTGCTCTACTTCTGCTCTACTTCTGCTCTACTTCTGCTCTACTTTTGCTCTACTTCTGCTCTACTTCTGCATTTTAGGGATTTGTCTATAACATAACTAAAAGCTCACAAGAGCCCATTTTGTGTAATATAGGACCCATAGCACCATAATTCCAAAACATAAAATACAAATACCAGGCTGATTAAAAACTTGTAAAAACCCCACATAGACAAAAAATAAAGCAAGATAGGTTCACATTTTCAGAGTGTTTTGGACTTGGAAAACCAATAAGGAACATACCCATGCTAGTGTATTTAAATAATCACTGTGACCAAATAGACCCTGTATCTTCTGGTCTACGGTTCAAATCTCGAACAGTAACTTCACATTTTCCATTATACTACTGTGCATCGGTCTGGCCATTGGTTCTTCGCGTTCCTGATAGTCCCGGTTTGATTCAGCTCCTCCGCTCCTCTCCAAACCAACGCTGATGATTATTGAAGATCTTTCTGGCGCCCAAAGAAAAGTCATTATAAAAACTTCCAACATAACTCAGCAATACGTCCAGGTCCGCTAAGCAAGGCCCCGATCGATGCCCGGGAATCAATGCACGTCACTGTCGGAGGGAGAAGGTGGTAAACAAAAAACATCCTCGAAACCGGGCTTGGCAATTAAACATAGTATTTAAAGTTGTTAGATTCTGCTTAACTGATTTTACTATAGTTGCATTTCTATGACCTTATTTTTAATGCGCATTTAGAAGATTTGTCTAAGTTTATACGCCTGTTGGAGCTTTTTCCCTTGTATTTGTTAGAAATTGGAAAAGAACTGTATAAAAATGTGACTATATACACTGAAAAAAGTGTGACCAAAATTTAACATATAAACACTTAAATGTATCAGTAAAGGACTTAAAAGTAGTGAAAGATAATTTTATTGAACAAGTTATCTTAGAATAAACTCCCTCTAAACTAGAATAAATCAGTCTCTGGTGAGGGTTTATGGGCTTGAAGTATATAGATGATAAGTTTAAGATAAATATACTTAAAACCAGTTTGTGATTAGAATGGGTGTAATAATAACTGAAATATTGTGATATCGTATCGTCAAAAGTCTCACAGTAATATCATGGCCATCACAATATATCGAACCGCAAGTCTCTTTGCTTAAATTCATTGTTGTGCAGTAATAGCTAAAAAGAACCAAAAGGAACTAGATAGTCCATGATCCTTTGCTGTTTCAGTGCAGACTTGTATATCTTATTTTTGTATTATAACAGCACCAAGGCTTATCACGGCAAGAAAAAAGTCGTATGTTCACAATTTTGTAAACCTCCACAAAATACTGGAATAAATATTATACCGTGAGATACAAATGGAGAAAATATCGTACTGAGAGATTTGGATATCATTCCATCCCTAATGTTTAATTGTTGCTTGAATTTTGCTTTTCAAGCTGTTCAAAATGCCACTGATCTGATCCAATATTTCACGATAATGTTTGATAATCATTAAATTGTGGATGTTTCATTGTATTTTAATCCACGTCTGAATCAGATGTATTTAATCTAAGGTGTGCATATCTATTTTTAAAGCACAGCTATAATATTCATATTCATATTCATAACGCCCTTATTTTGCCCTTTTTTGCCTCTTCCAGCACCTAGTTTTTATCTAGTGTGCTTTTTTGTTATGCTTTATATGTGCTAAATAAATACATTTAAATAAAAATATGACAATAAATTATGTTCCAAATTATTTTGAGAATGTCACTCCTGTTATTATGTATAATATCGTAATATCGTTAGCCTTCCCACCATATCACAATAAATATCGTACTGTGAGGTTCATACTGTGACAATATTCAATCAGATTTGGAAAACGTTATACCCTTAAAGATTAGTGTTCATGGCCTGATAATAAGTTCTCAGAGGCCAAATTCTGGATCAAATTCTTTAAATGCTGATAAATTCTAGATAAACAGACTTAAAACAAATTTATGATTAGTCTGACTGGCCTGATGAATTCAAAAATGCTAAATTCTACATCAAATTCTACATCCTTAAATCAGTCTGACATGATAGTCGTTTGTCATCAGTCTGTATCAAGTGAATTTGTGTCACTGAATCTAAAAACAAGTAAAGTTTTGCAGGCAAAACTATGCTAAATGGATTGTAGCTTCTTTTAAACATGTATTGGCTAAAGTTAAGGCTTGACTAGTTGAGTCATGGAAGAAAATGTGACAATTTTTAAGATTATACAACCAATTCAGAACTAGTGAGTAGAGAATAAATCTGAAAACAAGATAAAGAATTTGATAGAACTTTTAAAATTGTGGATGGTGTAAGAAACCATTTTCCATTGACCCCCTGAAGTTGTTACCTCCACCATTACCTGACCACAGTGACATACTTACTTTATTCTCCAATTGTATTTGTCTTAAACAGTGAGCGTGTGCATAAGATTCAGCAGCGTTACACAGTCATTTTGATATAAATGAAAAGCACAGCCAAGTGAACATGAGTGTTTGAGATTCAGGCTAAAAACTAAAAGTGTTGGCTAAATAACTTCTTGCCCAGAGACACACTGTCTAGTCTTCATTAGTAAAATAAGTGAAAGTGCTTAGTGGAAAGGGTAAGCTATTTTTTACTGTACAAAGTGCGTCTTCTGCAGGATTAATGTCACGACAAAGAACACATAAAAGCTGCTGCAACCACCCTGACACGCATCACGCAGTCTGAACAGTCTGTTCCCATTTACTGCAAAAAAATAAAAAATAAAAAAATAAAGAGATATAAACACCTAAATCTATCAGAAAATGGCTTAAAAGTAGTAAATTAATCTGTCCATGCAGCAAGTTCTCTTAAAATAAACTCCCTCTAGACTAGAATGAATCAGTCTCAGAACTCATAAGTAGAGAATAAACCTGAAAACAAGATGTAGAAGCTGACAGAAGTTTTAAAATCTTGGCCAGATCAGAAAATGTGTAGTGTTCTTGGTCAAAATCGGACTGCGAAGTGCATCCAATTATTTTTATCAACTGTGAATCAGGAAGTAAGGCTGGAGCGCTGCAGCTTTCTAACAGTGACTGAAAAACTCTTATTTCTGAAAGTCTAAACATATTGTGGTGAATAATCATGTACGACATCTATAAAGGTGCATTTCTAGTGGATGGTCTGCTGTCTGCTTGCCTTTATGGAAATGTTCTTGCTTTACAGATTCGGGAACTTGTGAGTCGTGACTTAAACTTATGTCAGACTTGAGTCACTATTTTTAGGACTTGAGACTTGACTTGAAAAAAATGGAGTAAGACTTGGACTCGACTTGGACGTGAAGGTCAATGACTTGGGACTCGCACTTGACGTTTGTCCTAAAAATATGTTTTTAGCAAATACATTTCTCTTTAGAGTTGATACATGCAGTGCTTCATTTTAAAGTCCCTCCCACCTCTCTGTCTGTTACTTTGGATGTAACTGAAGTACTCTTAAGATGGTGTCCTCAAATGTACTACAGTAATATACAGTAAACAGAGGGAACTACAGAAAACATAATTCTTCATGACAAACTAACTGTTATTTAACACTTTTAAATCTGAATTAATTTTGTTATGACCATAATGATTCACACTAAGGTCTTAACATTAAAAAGGGAAAAATTTGCATTTCTGCAACTCTGATATAAATACTCATATATAAATATACTGTGACAATTTTGTTTAAAAATCATATAAACTGCAGAAACCAAAGTTATAGTTTTTACTTTGGTTTAAAAACTTGAAATGACTTGAAGCTCAAAACAGACGACTTTTACTTGATTTGGATTTATGTGTGTTTAGACTCCACCTGGACTTGCCTGGATTTGACTTGGGACTTGACTCGGACTTGAGGTCAAAGTCTTGGGACTTACTTGAGACTTGCAAAACAACGACTTGGTCCCAGTTCTGTGGCTTTGTCTAGAATGTTCCACAGTATAGATTAAACTGTGTCTGTCACACTACACATTACAGTTCAGATCTGTGGAGAGTCGACCCCATTCACTGAGGGAATACTTGTATTTTACAGCAATAGAAATACCTGTAATGATGGATATGTTTAATGTCATACCATGGAACATTCCAGACAAAGCAGTAACATCCACATGTAGGTAAGTAGGTAGTGGACCTTCCATCAGAAAAGTTACACAGTGCACCTTTAATGTGTTTCTTTTACACTGGGACAGAAAAACAGCTTCAGTTTTCTTTGGCCCTGGGTGGCGCGTGACTCCCTGCCTTTTAAAATCACCACGGGCCCCTCTTGTCCGGTCTTGACCTGGAGTTGTTGGTCTTGTATTGTTGTTGACCTGATGTTGTAGAGTTCAGTGGGACCACAGCAGAGCCAGAGGAGCGCTCCCTAAAACCACTTTGTCTGGACGCCTCCTCTGACCCCGGCTCAAAGACAGTCTGTACACACAGTTATGGAGACTCGTGGCCACCGCAGAATACCAATGCCTCATGCTCTGTTGTCTTCACTAATACTATAAAACCAGGAGCAAATGGAACAATTCAGGTTTTTGTTACATTACAGTTAACTGTTGCATTGATTGCTTTTTCAACACAAGCAGAAGGTATAAACTCTTAATGTGCAGACATGAGCAAAGGAATAATTAAAAGAGTTGGGTAAAGAATTTATACTGACAACAGTGCCATTACTTAAACATAATATGAGTCAAGAAGAAGTAGTGGTCCAAGAAATTTGATTAGATAGATACTTTATTATCCTGGAGGAAATGTGTTAACTACTGTAATGGGAGTAAAGATACTTAGGGAAATGACTAATCAAGTGAAAGTAACTGTCTGGACATAACATCTGATTTTATAACTTGTTTAGTTAATGCAACCGGAAGGCTAAAACATTAAATAATTCTGTATAATCATTATGTCATAATTTGAGGATTTTAACTTGCAATATTCATTTAAAACATTTAAAACATCACCATAAAAGAAACAAGTCTGCGGACTTACACATTACAAAACTGTGGTTCCTACTGGAAGTTGACGTCTAAAATGAGAGAATGAAGTGAGTCCTGAGCAGTGGGTTTGTATCAGTGGAGGTGGAAATGGGGGTAGATCGGCAAAATAACATCTTGAAAATAAGCAATTAAAGATTGTTCAAACATGCATGAATCTCTCCAAATACAACTTTGGGTTGTACAACTATAATATGTTTAAAAGTTCTGAAAAGTCGATTTTGCATAATATGCCTGCTTTAAATTATAAAGCCTTATCTTTTTAAAAGATACACCACAGATGTGGTAAAAATGAAATCTCATCTGAGGGAGCGGTGCAAGAAACTCAGATGTTCAAATCACTTGGTATTGTCAACATAAAGCTTTTGTTGCTTGTCGAATTTGGTCTTTTTCCACAGCCTCTACTTTTTCACCATGAAACCTCTTCAGAGCGAAGAGCCACAGATACAGCACAATGAAGTGACTCATTCAAAATAACTGAGCCACCACCACTTTAATAAGGAACATTTATGTGAAGTCTGCACTTTATCCAAAAGCTTGTTATTATAGCAGAGTTTTCTAAAGTTGCAGTAGAAAAGAAGTCTGAGGTACAACAGAAAATGGTAGTTTCATGTAGAGGATACAGTTACTCAAAAGCCACTCAAAAATCACCATGCCATTTATGTTGTGTTTGCAAAGTTATGTCAGCTCCAGCTCTTCTTGGTTCATATCTTATTTCTTATCTTATGCTTTGGTTCATATGAGCTTCTTTCACTTACCTTTTTTAAAGGAGGAGGCGTATTTAACTTCTAAGTGGTATTAAGTATGAATACAGAACATATTTAGATCACCATTTTAACTTTTATTGTTTTATTTAGCTGAATCATGCTTTATAAGTCGAATGTTTATATTTGGCGCTCAGAACCTCCTCCTGCTTTTCTCATTACACTAAGTCTATAACACCACACAATCAGCATGCACGTAATGAAACACAGTTAACCATAAGGAGGATTCAAATATGGCTCGGGACAGATCGCTAAATGACTCAAACATGCACGGATGAAATCTAATCTCTACAGGCATGTTTTTGATGTGGGAACAAAGTTATAACATGGTGGAAAGCTCAAAAAATCTAGTTTGCATAATATCCTCTCAAAGTGATCTCAAAAAATGCAAAATGATCCTTTTCAAAGAGGAGGTGAGGCTCTGCAGCTACACCTGTGATCAAACGCTCAAAAAACCCTCCTCTTGTACCTTAACACTCTCCACGTTTGGAGATGACTTACGACTTGTAGTTTCATCTTTTGCTTTCACCGTTTTAATTGCCGTCTCACAGGTCTCCTCATTAAACAAACAGCGTCGGGACATTACGGCGAAAAAGCCAATGATGTTGTGCCCGAAATCAAACATTTGGACTAAAAAGTGGTAGTATATCTCCTCTAATGAAAGCGTCAATAAGAGAAAGTGCACCCGGGATCCTCACCTCGTTTGCAGAGGCAGATTAATTGGTTTCCGTGACGCCGGTTTTAACGAAGAGCGGGTGGGACCGTTGAGGGCATTTCGCTAGCGTCCTCTTTTTACAGGAATGGAATTAATGAAACCTCAGAGGAGTTTGGACCAAAGAGTGCAGAGACAGTGCATGTGCAGGAGCTAACAGGCTAATCCTTTTAAACACAGTGAGGGGAGAGGGGTTGTTAACGGTTGTTAGCGGTTAGCATTAACAGACAATATATCAGTGCTAATGTCAACAGAGACTAATTTGGGGGATTTTATTTCATGGAATAGTTCTCCTATTTTTTGTAGCTTTTTTTTTAACTTCCATTCTGTTCCAATTTCAATGTCATTCCCACTTGGTTCTCCTCAGACTGTGGAGTTCAAAGGTCTGTATCTGATTTCATGAATGTATTTGACGTCATTTGCATCCTGCATAATATATAATGTATGTTTTTTCAAGGCATTTTGTTGTGCATTAAAGGGATAATGCACCTGATTAGACTAAAGAGTCGACCCTGTCAGGAGCTTCTGCGTTCATTAAAGGGATAGTTTTTTTTGTTTTTTTTTACATGAATCTGTATCTCATCCCTGTCAGCAGTGTCGTACATAAACACTGACTTACCTCCGACAGGGTCCCGAGCTGAGTTCTATCCCGGTTTTGGTGCTGATGGAAGTAGTCCGGCAAGTTGGCTGGGGTCAGGAAAATAAAGCGTTCTTCTTCTACAGTTTTGTGATGCAAATGTATTACTCTTTTGAACACATATTGTTTTGAGAAGAAAAACTTTTTATTTTCGTGACCCTAGTCAACTTGCCGGAACTACTTTCGTCAGCACCAAAACTGGGCCAGAACTGCGCTCACAGGACGCTGTCAGGGGTAAGTCAGTGTTTATGCTCCACACTGTGATGGGGATGAGATACAGATTCATGTAAAAAAAAACAAAAAAAACTATCCCTTTAATGAACGCAGAAGCTCCTGACAGGGTCGACTCTTTAGTCTAATCAGGTGCATTATTACTAAGAATCATGGGAAGCTAAGAGTCTAACACTGTCCCAGACACTTGACTCTGTGTAATGGTGCATTTCCAAGAGTGACAAAAAAGCTTTATGTAGGCAGAGATTGGAGAACTATAATGAAACAACCACATGACACTGTCCCACACTGTAGTTTCTGTGTCATGGTGCGTTATCCCAGTGGGTATCACAGTGGGTAGTAAGTAAGTTTATTTATATAGCGCTTTTCACAGACATAGGTCATGAACAAAAGATAAACAGCATAAGATACATTCAAAATAAAATCAGTCATAGCGGCTCTAAACCTGAGGGGGTGGGAACACTTGTTCAAAGAGAAATGTTTTGGCTGCTTTTTAGCAGGCGTCTACACTTTCTACAGAGCGTAGGTAAGGAGGCAGTTCATTCCAGAGATTAGGAGAGACGGACTGAAAGGATCTGTCGCCTTGTGTTTTAAAGCTTCTCTGAGGGACCAAGGGACAGAGGGAAGGACATGTCCCTTACTCATGGTTCGAAATCAGGTACAGGCCAATTCAGAACAAGTATGAGGTGGCTCTTTGTTTTTTGTTTGCAACATAAATCACCCATGCATTACATTCTCAATTAATACAGTTTTTACATTATTAGATAATCTTACACTTGTGAAAAATGTATCTGTGAACTTTACCGTACTACCCTCGACACTGCAGAGGGACAGAAGATCCAGAGGAGAGGGTCAGATGGAGCAGAAGATCCAGAGGAGAGGGTCAGATGGAGCAGAAGATCCAGAGGAGAGGGTCAGATGGAGCTGAGGAGAGTGACAGAACTATGTTGTATTGACATTGCTGCATGCTTCTGATGAACCTTTTTATGTATTTTGTACAATCGATGACCCAAAAGCGTGCTCTCTTGTTCACTGTTCCAGCTTGTACCTCCTCCTTTAGTCCGCACCGATGTCCCAGCAGGAGGTCCACTGCAGTGAAGCCAAAGTCAGTGGCGGTTTGTTTGTCAAAGACATTTTGTCGACATAAAAGTAACTCAGCCATCTCTCACCATTAGAA
>KN519861.1:24564-39790 GCA_000787155.1 Scartelaos histophorus | reverse complement strand
TTTTGGTCTGCAAGAGTGGATCAGACTTATTCAGACAAACCTCAATTTCTGACTTCACAATGTATTATTATTAAACATTTAACATTTCGGTCAAATTTCCATGGACATATTCATACTTGTCTGGAATGTTTCACAGTATGGTATCAAACCTTTCAATCTCCACAGAGACCAAACCAAATGTAGTGACAGGTCGGATCTGTGAAGAGGCAACTCCACTCAGAGTCAGAACGCCTATTTTTCTAGATATTTTTGAGCTATAAAACTACCTGTAATATAATAAACGTGAAGTAACACATACGAACAAACAAATGATGGATCTTCAACCAAAAAGACAATTCAAATATATAATGCTTATCTCTCCCTTCTGTCCAGGCTCGTGTGGGGGGTATAGAGTTCTCCCCTGGTGTGGTCCACATCACCTCGGACAGCCCCCTCAGCAGCACCGCCATCATCGGGATCGCTGCGGCAGGCGCCATGTTGATCCTCGCCATCGTCATGGTGCTGATCGCCTACAAACGCAAGTCCCGAGAGAGCGACCTCACACTGAAAAGACTACAAATGCAAATGGATAACCTGGAGTCTCGTGTGGCTCTGGAGTGCAAAGAAGGTGAAGGGGCAGATGTTATTTGGAGCTAGTTTGGATTTCAACCTAAACAGACTTAAAACAGACAATTCACAGTGATGCAGTTACTATAATAGTTAAATGGATAAAGTTTGGAGCTTAAGCCTGAGTAGTGACGTCAATGAAGAAAGAGACTGATTGAGTTATTAAACAAAATATGGCACCCAGACACCTATGCAATGTCAAATAGAATAAAGTTGAAGAGATTGAGGTTCAGATAGAACAAAAGGATACAGCACACAGCTAAAACAGCATGATTATGATTTGGCACTTATTTATATGGTAAAGCTGAGGAAAAAGTTGGTTGTATCTGTTGGATTTAAACCAGTCAAAAATAAATGTAGACAGACATAAGACATTAGGCATAATAGTTAAGGTCCTATAAGTATATAAACATATAAGTATATAAACATATAAGTATATACACATATAAGTATATACACATATAAGTATATACACATATAAGTATATAAACATATAAGTATATAAACATATAAGTATATAAACAAGGACAGACTGACGTTCAGTTTGTCTTTATTTTTTTAGTAGTCCGGTTTTACTCCTCGGTTTTACCTTCCTGTATTTGATCTAGTTGTTACGGCCCCGGGCTTCCATAAAACTTGTTTTATGTTAATCCTGTTATTTTGTTTCTTAGCTTGGTGATATTGTGGTGTGTTTTGTTATTTTAACCCTTTTACATTCCTGTTAATTAAACATACTTATTCCATTTTCCACCTTGTTTTTTTTTTTTTGTTACTTCTCACGCTCTTGCAGAGCTGGGTCGTAACAACTGGGGGCTTGTCCAGGATCTTAACACCCTATCCCACCTCAATAAATTGGCAATTGTAAATTGATAGGTTTGTATTAGATATGTTTTTCATTTGGCTCGTTTTACTTTTGAAAATTTGGATTGGGGTTTGATGATTGGTTGATGGAATGTGTGGTAGTGTTGCCTGTGGCTAATGTGGTGCCAGGTAAGTCTGTGTGTGAGTGGGTTCCAGATGTGGTTGGTGACCGGCCTGATCACGCGTTCACCCTTCCACCTCTTGAGCGTCTCTTGTCCTCCCATGTTCCCCAGCTCCAGGGTTGGGGCACGGTCCCAAGTGTACCTGGCCAGTCCCAGTGGAGGCTGAGTGTGGGGGAGAGACCGTACTGGTGTCTGGCCTACCTAGGCTCAGCCCTGGTTTCTGTGTTTGCATGACCTACTTTCCACCTCCCAATCAGCCTAACCCACAGCAAGTATACAACCAAATTCAGTTTTACAAAAAAGTGTTTTTTGTAACTTAAGGGGGAAGGTGTTATGGCCCCAGGCCTCCCATTTGCATTTGTGTGTGTTTTGGTTCATTTTGCTGGCTGTGCTGAGTTCCTCCTGTGAGAGCCCTGGTCCCTGATTGGTGGAGCATCTTTACACCTGGCCACACCTCCAGACTCCTCCACCTATTTAAGAAGATCACAGCACCTGTTGGGGGCTGCTGGCCTTTGTGGCCAGTCTGCCCATGTGTCTCCATGTGTCTCCATGTGTCTCCTGTGTGTGTCACTTTTGTGTGCTAGTACATGACTTTGTGTTGAGACACTCAATTTTGTTTAGTTAGTTCTGTTTTGTGCTGTTTGATTTGGTCACTCGATTCTGTTTGTGGGTTTGTGGTTTTCTTTGGGACACTCGTGGTTTAGTTTAGTTTTATGTGTCCCTTAGTTTAATCACTCATTTTTGTAAACTCACGTGACCCGTTTTCAGCACAAGATTTGTTTTATGTTAATCCTGTTATTTTGTTTCTTAGCTTGGTTTATTTTCTGTAGATATTCTGGCGTGTTTTGTTATTTTAACCCTTTTACATTCCTGTTAATTCATTACATTACATTACTTATTTACTCCATTTTCCACCTTATTTTTTTGTTACTTCCCACACCCTAGCAGAGCTGGGTCTTAACACTTGTTTAATCCTAGAATATTGCATTATTTTTAATAATGAGGCAGATCTACTGTATAAGATTAATAAACTCCCAGGTTAGTCCATGTAGTTGTCTATTCTCCTCCAATGAAAGTTTTACTTTTATAAATCAATGTTCTTATGTGAAACTTGTCAGAAAATCACCAGGTTAGATTGATTTGTCTCAGCATTGTATTTACCAAACAAACGTTTGACTGTCTCCTTGTGATTTAGCCTTTGCGGAGCTGCAGACAGACATTCATGAGCTGACCAGTGACCTGGACGGAGCTGGGATCCCCTTCCTGGATTACAGAACCTACACCATGAGAGTGCTTTTCCCCGGCATCGAAGAACACCCCGTGCTCAAAGACCTGGAGGTACTGTGGAGCTTTATACATCCATACATACTTTATACACTGTATACTCCCAGCCAGCATAAGTGTGAGCTAAGGAACATTTCTCATGGATGGTCTCCACCTCCTTGCCAATATGGAAATTGGAAATTCTTGGAATACTTGGAAATATGGAAATATTAGTTACTGGCATTAAACCCTTATACCTTTTATTAAATTACATTTGTCTTCATAGAAAGTGACATTGAAACATTCTGTGAAATTTCTCAAAGCGATAACATCTCCAAGGAGACAAACAGGTGGTGGTTCCTTCACCAGAAAGTTTATGTAGTGCACGTTTAACTAAACTAAACCAAAGTGTCTAGGGAAATGTTTTGAAATTATGAAATTACTTCAGACTGGAGCTGTTTACATTGTATTTTGTATTATTAGGCTTAGGCTTTTTTTTTTTTAGGAGTTTTAGGTGAATTCACTCTTGTGCATAACCATGGAATCTGGGGCTTAACCTGGACAAAACCAAGACTAGAATAGGACCAAACCAAGTCTTCATTAGGACTAAACTGACCTTACATTAGGACTAACTCATTGTTCAGTGTGGATCCACCTTTTCAGAATATCCTGACAAGATTTTCACAGCAGTACAAGGACTACAACTTCTACATTTATTTTGTGTTTCATTTTCTCTATAATGAATTCAGGAGTGTGTTCCCATTCTTCAGTCTCAATCAAATGGTAATGCAATTAGCCCCATTTGAAAAGACGTGGGCCAATGAACAAAGCGCTGGGTCACAGTAGGTGAAATTGATGCTCAAGTTGTTTGTGTGCTACGTGATATAAACAAAAGCCTTTTGACAACTGACAGCAACAGTCTTTCAACAGCAACATGGCAACCTCCAAACTGAGATCACGCTCATTAATATGTCCAATTGGATTCAACACTCGGGCTGTGTTTTAAAATCCAGCTCCAATTAGGTCTGCGAGATTAAAGGGCCCACATTACGTTATTTTCTGATCTGTGTTGTAATGTCGTTTCCTCATCACAGACAGACCTGGAGTTGTGGTTTGTTTCATTCACACATGTTAACCTCACAAACCCTGCATATTTGGACTCTAGAGTTCTTCTCTCAAACAGAAAGCACCCTGTTACACCTTGTGATGTCATGTGGTATTACAGGAAGTGCTCCACTATGTTTTTAAACTCCACACACGTTCATTAGAATCATTTGGATACGTTCAGCCCTGGAATTGCGGTTTGTTTTTGCAGTTGTAACTACATACTATTATTTGAGTCATATTTTGCATCATATAAGACGTTTAATCGCAATCAAACTGAAACTGCAATTTGGTTTAGCCAGAATTAACAAGTTGCAAAAGCTGCAGTTTTTGAAGTACCATAGTTTCTTCCACAAACTACAAAATATCCTGCCTTATTCTGCATAAAAAACCCTAATCCTAGTATAAGCATGCTCTGAAATGTCCTATCTTACACAAAATTGAGATATAAGCCATGTTAAAATGTTTGTTTCCCTTCTCAAATACATACCTGGAGTTGTGCTTTGTTCCACTCACACATGTTTGAGTAATCCTTTATTATTAGTCTGTCTACATCTCCAAAATCATGGTCAAAATGCGTCATGTAGGAGTAGTTTTTAAGTTAACAGCTACATTTGACCTTTTCTTCAGTAGAGACCTGCTGAAATTCCCCAAATGGTTCTTGTGAAGGTGCATGGACTCCACCAAATTTTTGATGGGAAACATTAATACACAGATCAGAAAACGGCGTAATACGGGCCCTTTAAACTATGAACTTACCAGAGAATCCTATTATTAAAACATAAATGCAATGCTTGTCAGAAAAATCGCAATTAGATATTTTCCTCAAATCCTGCAACCAAATTAGAAGTCAGTCAGGTAGGAAAAAAAGCTCAAATTCAATCCATGCATCCCCCATAGTGACAGTGATGGACAGGTATAATTGAGCTGCTCGTCTTTGCCCATTAAAAGAATGATGGAGCCCGTTTTAGTGGCCTTGGGGTTGGCCACTCTGTCCCTGATGAGAAATTCCAAGTAATAAGTGGTATTAATTATGTTTTAATTGGTATAAACGCAGAACTGTAGCAGCAGTATAACGCGTAATAGGGCCCTAATGAAAAAGCAGCAGGCCTGTCTCTGACTGCTTAATTGTTATTGATGTGTCAGAGAAAGCACAGCACGGTTTGACTCGGATTAAAAGAGCTAGGGCTCAAACTCATCTGAAATTCAGATAAAAAGACTGGGAATATTTCAAAATTTAACACATTTTCAGCAATTGTGAAGAAATGTTTGTTTTTATTTCGACATGTTTTAATTTTTAAATGGATAATGGTAAATTGTCACATTTTTATATAGCATTTCGGTTTGACTCCGATTATACGCTGTAAAATCTAATAAGTAGACCTTACTTTAAAAAATCTAGGAAACCGATTGCCTTGAAAAATGACTGACATGGACTGTGAATCTAAAGCTGAACAAGTAGTAATTCAGTAAATTCCTCTTTCATTGAACTAGGCACTGCAAATTAAGTGTACTTTAGTTTTCATTCATAGAACTCATTTTGTGAAGCTGGGCCAACTCATCAGTCAGTTCCTCAAATCTGAAATATGTACTAACCTTTACTTTAAGAGCAAGTACATCGTACTTGGTAAAACCATGGAAACTGATTGCCTTGAGCTGGGCAAGAATATGTTACTTATATACACAGGTTAGAGTAAAAACAGATTATATTCTACAATAATCGCATTTAGATCTGCATCAGGTACACAAGGATTTGAATATTTATTAGTCTTTGAAAAAAAATGTACCAAAACTTTAGCTCAGCTTAAGCTCAAAACGCATTGTAACATGTGTAAAAATAAAATAATGTAGCTCATTCATTCCATGTCAACTCAACCAAGGCCAACTTAATATTCTACAGCACTTTCTTCTGCGACACTTGCAGGGATTAAACACTCAACTGTTGTCAAAGATGTTCAAATAGTTTTGTGGTTTTTTACACATTTTGATGAAGATGACTAATGTCTCTTAATTGGGCATCTGGGGAATTGTAATTATACAGTTCTTGAGTGAGAATTGAACCAGCAAACATTGGTGTGGTAGATTAAGCATTTGCCAGAACCAAAATTTCTTTCTGTCACGAGCAAGATTTGGACATTCAACCTTTGTGTTGTTACGAAATAATTGGCATTTTTGTGCAGTCTGAGTCATTTTTGTAAAGATGACTAGTGCCCCTTAAATGAGCAGTTCTTGGGTGGAGAATTGAACCTGCAATCCTCAATCCACAGACAAACGCTTAATCCACTACACCACTTTCTCCCCCCACCTACCTGAACAATGTCAAATTGAATAAAGCAATCCTCTGGTATCCCTGTGTAGTACATGTCTCATCTCGTCATGTTTAGAGCTTGAATACAAATGCGTAGTGATGGTTTCTGCTTGGGTAGCTGCTCCTCCATCGTGTCTGTTCCTGTAAATATAATGTTAATGCACCAGGAGGCGGATCCTTACAATTCAGACTCGCAATTTAACAATAGCTCCTGTCAGATTTACAAGGCACGGAGCTACAAAGACACCAGACGCACGGTGACAGCTGCATCGGTCCGAAGAGAGCATATCGTGCGGAGTGCTCTTGACAGATAAAAAATACACAATCTCCATAGGTAGGTAGACGCTATTTAAAAATGAAAGGGAAAGCTTTGCGCAGACTGTTACTTGTTAAAATGGAACAAGTTGTTTTCAGATGAGAGGAAGACGCAGAATCAGTGAACTGGCTTTTAACTCGGAGCATTGTAAAACACAACGGCATCAAAGCAGTAAGCAGTCCCTTAAGAGCCGGACTGCTTCATATCTGCAGCTTAACATCAGAGTAAACAACAAACTTTTATCTTCTTAAATCGTGATGCATTTTTTAAACATTGCCTGCCTCCTATCTCACTCCAGTACAATTGCCCAGTAGGCTCTGTTCAGTGTTCACAAAACCCCCAAGATAATGTCAAAATTTCAAAATGATGAACGAGGAGCTGTTTTTGTTTTCTTCTCTCGTTATTAATCTTGTGGTGTAAGGCCCTGTTGACTTTCTAAAATCATACCTGTGTAATTGCAAGTTTTACAAAAGTGATAACATAATTTTTGTGCTAGTTTTGTTTTTAGATGACACACCCAGTAAATTGCAAGTCGGGGTGGGTTACCTCCTTGTGATCTGGTTTCCCCATTAACTCATAAATGTGCAAATCTTTATTACGATCTACCCTCGTGTTCCACAGTGCTTCACAATTTGACAACACATTTCTGATCATTTTCCTATCTTTCAGATCTTTTTTAGCTCAGTACTTCACCGTATCTCAGTCAAATGAACTTCTCCATGGTTTGTTCGACAGGTGCCAGGATACCGACAGGAGCAGGTGGAGAAGGGCCTGAAGCTCTTTGGGCAGCTCATAAACAATAAGGTGTATCTGCTGTGCTTCATCCGCACTCTGGAGGCCCAGAGAGGCTTCTCCATGAGGGACAGAGGGAACGTGGCCTCGCTCATCATGACCGTGCTGCAGAGTAAACTGGAATACGCCACTGATGTCCTCAAACACCTGCTGTCCGACCTTATCGACCGCAACCTGGAGAGCAAGAACCACCCCAAACTTCTCCTGCGCAGGTCAGTCTGAGATACAACTGTACGAATACTTCTATAACTGTGCAGGTCAGTCTGAGATACAACTGTACAAATACTTCTATAACTGCGCAGGTCAGTCTGACATACAACTGTATGAATACTTCTATAACTGCGCAGGTCATTCTGAGATACAACTGTACAAATACTTTTATAATTGCGCAGGTCAGTCTGAGATACAACTGTACAAATACTTCTGTAACAGTGCAGGTCAGTCTGACTTGCAAATAATAATTAGAAGACTTTATTCCTCACCTTTATTCTTCCTTGTTGTAAAGCTGTTAATTATCACATTCTCCACAGAACTTGTCCTCCACAAATACTGACATCCAGTCCACAAAACATTGCTATTAATCCAGTTTGAGGCGCTATAAAGTAAAAAGGCGTGATAGTTCCTCACGTGTGTTTGTTTATCCACATATTGCACAGATCGAGGTGAAGCTGCAGATTATCCACTGTGGACTTTATCTCTAATCTTTTAGGCTTTAAAAATCATATATTTGAAGTATTGCACATTTCACAAATAATAATAATTCAGCTTTGATGCGTATCGAAACTAGAAGTGCACAGCTCTGATCTTTGACCACTTAAGAGTGTCAAAATAAGTGGTTTTACTGTAGACAGGAAACAGGAGACGCCCTGATGTGTCTGAGTCTGACCCGAGCCCAACACAAGTTCTATTTGTCCGGACCTGGTCGGGTTTCCGTGCTCATTTGTGGACATAAATAGAGATGAGAGAACATGTAATGTGATGATTTTGAGGAATAGCACTAACAGCTACCGACAAATCTTTTTTGCTAGCAACAGTGCTAGAAACGAGAGATGATGCCTCACCAGAAACGAGAGGTGATGTTAAATTGGCTAGTAATTTCTAAGTGAATAAAGTGTTAGGGTGTGGATATTTCTGTCTGTTGTGGCATAAATAGCGATGGGAGAACATGTAATGTGGTGACTTGGAAGAATCGCTACGGCAGATTTCCTTGTAACTACTTTAGTTGTAACAGTGGATTTGTTTTCGGTGCAGATACAAGTTAAGGGTCAGATCCTCTTCTTCATCAACTGAAAAAACAAAAGAATTACAGTTGCTCCTCCATTTGTATTGGTTTCTGATCTGCTGATAACAGCGGGATACACAACACTGCAACATTTTTACATGCAGATCAGTCAGTCCAACTTCAGTGTGGCTGTGACTTGGACCTGGAAATAGAATTATGACATAGCGACTTACAAGCCTAATAACTGTACAGGTCAGACATACAACCATAGACTGTATATATTGTATGTATAAATGGCTAACCCTCTAGCCACCACGTTCCAAATAGGAAGTCCTCTGGCTCCTTCTGACCGTGGTTCCCTTTGACTTGCATTGGAATATTGTGACCCTCTGTCTCTAACTGCTACAGTGAGCCTTGTCATTTTGGTCTTAAAATGTTCTAGAGAGCTCCACTTGACGTCACACTTGTTTAGTCCACTGTGCACACACTTCATATACTGTGCAGGTCATTCTGAGATTTCAATGTGCACTGATTTGATGTCATGTATTTTGGAGTATTGGAAGTAGGTAATGTGAAATAAACCAGATGTTTTCAAAGGAACACTTGTTTAAAGGGGACATTTGATGCAAAATAGACTTTTAAGAGTGTTTAACCATATGTTGTTTTCCTTTTATTCAATCAAAGTGCTATCTAGAGTGATTCATCCATGTTTGAGTGATCTTGCTTCAAAAATTCTAGTTTTCTCTGACCCCCCCATGCACACCCACTGCTCTGTACTTACACTGGGCTCCTTTTCATAATTGGTTAATGCTGGCTTCTGTAGTGCTGCCAGCCTTTTTAGATCAATGGATCAAAAAGTTAGCGATATTTAAAGTGTTATCAATATTTCGATGTCCAAAATATAAAGTAATTATCCATGGCTCTAACTGGCACAGTATGTTTTCTATAATAACTGCTCTTTTGTGTATGGTGGTTTGTTGGGAATGTAAAGTCCTTCTGAGTTACCCATGGATGTCCCACACGTGAAACTGAAGCGATAGCCCTTTAGCCTTACAGCAAGAAGGTCGTGGGGTCGATTCCCGGATGAACTAGGATATTTCACTGTAGAGTTTGGAGCTTTCCCAATGTCTGCAGGGTTTCCTCCTCCTTCTTGCCATAATGCCCGTGTAATTATAGCTACAGTTTCAAACATTATTGATTTGATAGCTACAGCGTCATCCTTTTATTCTTCTAAATTGTCAGTATCTGTTTTTGAATCTGTTGATCACAAAACATCGCACATAACATATTAATGCATTTAGTGTTGAATAACAAGATTAGAATTGCAATTAGCTTTTAACACGATATGATTTAAATGTTGAGTTTCTGTACGCTGTGCTCTTGTACACTGTATTTTCCTCGAGCAACAGGAACAGCCCTTGTAACCTTGAATAACTGCCTCATAGAGAGCATCTCCGCATATCATTAGAAACAATAATTATGAGTAATTAGCACTGCCGCTAATTTTAGATAGCATAGCAGAAACTGGGATAGGATAATACATTAGCGTGAAGAATTCCTCCTCCTCGAAATACTCCACAGTTAAACACATTTGAGTATTAGTTTTCATATCGAGAGTGTTTAGTTACAATAATTTCAGCCCTCGAATTGGCAATTTATACTAAACAAAAGGCAGAATGTAGCTGTTTAAGGTGTATTATGTAACTTTTTTGTTTTTTGGAGTTCATCCGTATGGTATTAAAGTTTTCTTTCTTCACGGAAATCAAACCAGGCCAAGTTACAGGTCAGATCTGTGGAGAGGCGACCACAATGCCTGTTTTTCTAGCTATTTTTAAGGTATAAAACCACCTGTAATTTAATAAATGTAAAGTAGAGCTGTTTAATGTCACACTGTGGAACATTCCAGGCAGAGCAATGAAATATCACAGAAACAAGCACCTTTTAAATTAAGAACATTTGACTTTTTTGAGAAGATTAAATTTGACAAGTGCAATTATCTAACAATGTTTTTTCTTAATTGAAGCCTCATAAGATTTCGTTTCTCATCTTCAGTGAATTTTAAGAGTTATTTTTCTTATCTTCAATGAAACAATATTTATTTTCTTATTTTAACTACAAAAAGACCTGTTCCTTTGGTAGATCATTTTACTTGTCAGGTGGAAATTTACTCAAATTAAGAGATAATTTTCTATTAGTCATTTTAACTCAGATTGACTGTACTTTTTGCAGTGCAGGTAGTTATTAACTTGGAAACTACCACTACGTGACATCACAAGATGGAACAGAGCATTTTGAACTTTGGAGATTATAATAAAGACTTATAATAAAGGGTTACTCAAATGTGTGTGAATGGAAAAAAAACACAATCCAGGTATGTTTTTGAGGAGGTAACAACATTATAACATGGAAAAAAGAGTCTCCTTCTATACTACACATTTAAACGCATCTTGGCTCGGCTTTGTGATCTTAATTTCATGTCATTGGCTGTGTTTAGTTACAATATTATGGCATCCACTCTCGCTTTATGTGTTTTGTGGCTATAAAGGAACGCATGGGATTTCCAATAGCTGCAGGGTTGTCAGTCGACCACAAATGATTTCACAGACTTCCATTTTTCAGCCTCAATTAAAATTCTTAATCTCCGTTTGGCTACAGAAAAGCCCACTCACTAACAACGCAAACTGAGAATTAGTGGCATAGATTTCAAATAAAGAGTTGGGTAGCGATGACTTGATATTAACACTACAGACAGCCAAACGATCAATAAGAAGATTTCACTTTTAATTAACAGCACAGTCCAGTTTTACACTTAAGAAAGTTTTAATTTCTGTTTTACATTGTGGTTTTTGCTGCTTTGTTTAAAATAGTTTGATAATTTCAGATCTATTGTAAAAAGAGGATGGAGAATGGTCAGTCTTTTATTAAAAAATGAGAATAAAGAGAAAAGGCACCAGTGTTGTAGTAGGTGAGCATTTGCCTTGGAACTAGAGGGTTGCAGGTTCGAATCCTACCAGAGCACCTATTGTGTACCTTTGAGCAAGATATTTCATCACTATACCCCTTCTCAGTTGCAGTAATATGGCAGGAAGGGCATCCGAAACATAACTGGAGTTGTTTTGTTTCATTCCCAGATGTTTAACACAAATCCTGCATATTTAAGATGAGTTCTAAAACACTCTGCTCCACCTTGTGATGTCATGCGGTACAAGAAGTAATTTCAGCCCTGGAATTGCCCGTCTCTACTAACTAAAGTTAAAAAGTAGCTAAAAAGTAGACTATTTGATGCCATCACAAAGTGGAACAGAACATTTTGAGCTTTGGAGATGTAGAGAGACAAATAAACCAGGATAACTTAATGTGTGAATGAAGTCCAGGTATGTTTTTGATGAAGTAACAACATTCCACCATGCCTTAAAGCTCACAAGATTCTATTGTATGTAATATAGGAGCCTTAAACCTTAAATAAAACCAACCACATTGTAAAGAGAGCCGAAATGTTGACATCAAACGCAGCAGTAGCAGATGACAGTTACGATGAGCGCGTCGTAAAAACACGCCGAAATCCGCTCAGTGGCTCAGGTTAAGATTTATGTCGTCTTCGCGGTGGTTTTGATTAATTGCCTTCGGAGTTTACCAAGCTGTGGCACAGGCAATAAACAATGGAGAAGGCCCTGATGCTAGACTGATGCTAGCTGCAGATAGCACAGGAGAGATGCTACGTGCCGTGCAGACAGGACAAGCTCTCAAGGACAAAGGAGATGCTAACACTGTGACATCGCTAAGAGACTGGATCTGTACAGCAGCCGCTCAGATCTGCACTGGGGTTTATCATAAAGAAGTGAACTATGTGAGATAAAGGTTCTGTGGTAAATCTAGTGTTGAGGTAAAAGGAAGTAAAAGTGGAAGTAAAGAAAAGCGAATAATGTTTTTTAGATAACGTGCGATGGGATTTATTTTAAAGGGAAGCATATCACCTGCTTAACTTAAAACCATATTTTGGAACATTCTCCACAGAGAAAAGTTTAATGCCGTACTGTGCATATTTTAATACATACCGTGACAGTATGGACAGAGGTATTTATGCATTGTTTTTTCTTCTATGCAATAAACTACCAAAAAAGAAAAAAACATGCAAAATTTTGGCCAAAAAGTTACGTATTGTTGCTTTAAAAAGGGATTAAAAACATTATTGATTAACGGTGAAATTTTTCTCAGCATCTGTCACCAGCTTGTCGCAAAATGTTATAAATTTACCTATATTCATTTATTCAAATTCAGTCGTTCTGGTTTGGTGGAGTCAACAGTCATGGCGACTGTTAAGTTTGTGAAACTTTCCAGATTTTGAACTGAATGACCTTTAGCTCTGTCCTTCAGTTTCAGTGAACACTTTTTGATGACATAAATTCTTCAAACAAGTCTGGTCATGATTTAAAAAAAACTTAAAAACTTCATTAGGTCTTTACCTGTGACATTGCAATCCTGGGAAATTTCAAACCGCATGTTTTGTGAAAAGGAAACAAAAGACGTTTTACAGATGATTAATGAAACGAAAGACAACTCCAGGTGTCTTTTTAATGGGGATCAATATTCTAACATAAAAGCTCCAAAAGTTTTTTTCTTTTAATATTTGATGTAAGGTAAACTTGGCTGGACTTAAGTTTGGAGACAGTGGACAGGTGCACGCAGTTGGATTTTATTACATTTAAAGATTTTATTTTAAGCCATGAAACTCCAAGTACTACTAAAATTTCACCACTACAAAAAGGATTGTCAAACTTTGCGTTGTTAAAATTCAAAGCCTCCATACTGTTCACTCCTGTAGTTTTCAGAACATGAGAGGAGGATGAGGAGAGGAGGAAGGAGAGGTGGATGTAGAGGATGAGGAAGAGGAGGGGGAGGAAGCTGGGACATGTTTACCACAAACGCACGGCTGCTTTGATTGCCAATTTGTCCCAGACGTCACAGTGATGGGCAGTGATCAGATTGTCTTCATCTCTCCTCCTCGTCCTCCTCTTCCTCAGATCCGCTTGTTAGTACGTCCACACCCCAGCATGCATTTCTGCTGTGATGAGAGCAGCGCCGCCCTGCAGTGTGGGCTGACTGGCATCTCCGCTCAAAATAGCCCAGACTGTGGTGAAAATATGGACCTGGAACACAGCACTTCCATTTGGTTTTCCATCAGGGACTCGGAGTGTTACAAAATACATTCGAATATGACTGTTTATTTAAAGACTCATTTTTACATCGGTGCAAAGTTTGACTGGGGCATAATTACTAATGATCCCAGTTTCAAATTAAGCTTCAGCTTCGTGTTATATGCACCATTTTGAGGACTTCTTCCCATTTCTTTTATATTGTCAGTTAGTCAGCCTATTGCATTATATTTTTCTATCTATGATCTTTGTATCGATCAAAAGCAATTTAATTTCAATTAACAAAATCTGTCAGTGTCTCTTTTTTTTGTTATTTTGAGTGTTCTTTTCGCAAATGTTATATTTTTCTATCTATGATCTTTGTATTGATCAAAAGTAATTTCATTTCAATTAACCCAACCAGAAACTTTCAAATGAAACAGAAAACACACACCAAAGTTCTTGTAGTGGTGCAAATGCAAGAAATGGCAATTAAAAAGTGAAAAAATTATGGCTAATGTCCAAGTTTTTTCATATTTTTTTAATTCTAGTTCAGCAAAAAAACCTTCATAAGATAATTTTCTTGCTTTAGACCACAAACTTTACACAAACATTAACATATGCTGTAAATTTCCACTCTATATTTTGAATTTTTGTGGAACCTGTTTTTTTTTTGTATTTTATTTTCAATTTGACATCAGCATCAGCAAAAATTCTAAGTTTACCAATCAAAAACTACCTTAAATTGCCAAACAACTTCCAAACTATCCCAAAAACCTTGTCCATATTGAAAGTGGAAATTGCTCATAAGAACCTGCCTTTTTTTTCTGCCTTCAAGTAGTCAGGAACATCACACAAGACTGCTCTGATTACAGCTAGGTGTTTCTGTTTGCGAACTCCTGATTGCAAGGGCAGAGTTTGAAGTGTGGATACGTGTTGGAGCAATCACACTGTTCCTTATGCCTCCAGTTTAGCAGCTCTGTTTGAAATGTGCTTGTGGGAGGGGTCAGGTGTTTAGTCCCACTTTAAACGTTTTGACATGTAGTTTGACTTTTATTAAATTTACTTCAGACAGTCCGTGAGTGATGAATTTGCGTCCTGATTTCGCGGCATCTTTTGCTTTGTTCTGGGTGTGTCTGAGTCTCTATTGGCTCACTTATTCTGCCTGTCCAAACGCTGTGTACTCACTCCCCACTGCTCCTGATTTCTTTTCGCTTTTGTCGCTCCCCAACTCTGTTTATCTTTGCTCCTTTCCAACACTGGGCCTCTGGATCTATAGTCCCCATCTCGCTCGCACCGCTACTTCCCCGCTCGGCGCTTTCCTGATTGCTAAATCAATGCTTAAAGTGCGTGAGCAGGGTGTCTGTGGTACAGCTCCTGAGCACGGCTATACCCACTGCACACTTACACAGGAGAGAGGGATGGACGGAGGGACGGGAATAGAGGGAAGAGAAGGGAGGGGGGAGGTAAGTGAGAAGAGATAGAAAGAGAGGAGAGAGG
>JACN01050935.1:0-35352 GCA_000787155.1 Scartelaos histophorus | reverse complement strand
TTAGCATCACACCATCAGGGAATGTCGATGGCATCAGCAAAGTTTCAACATCTGGTTTCCTTATTTGCCTGTTGTCTATTTGCGCTACCTCCTTTCTCTAAAGCAAACACAAGGATTAACTTCAAACACTGTACGCTGCTAGAGGGACCCAATCTCAGGTAGGTCTATTGCTTTTTCCATTCCCATCCCAGCACAAAAGTAATGAATAAAATATCTCCTCCTCTGATCGTTTTACCTCAAGGCTCGCCAACCAGATCAGACCACTGTACCGCGAGTTTGATTAAAGCAAAATGAAAACTTTAAGGATATATCATAACCTAGCGGGCCGGTGTAATTGCGATCGGTCAATGCGGGGTGACAAAGTGCGGGCGAGGCTGAATTAATGGCGGCGCCCTCATGCGTATCAAACTATAATGCTTTAGGTTCACTGACTGATGAGTTCCATTACTCCCAAAATGAGGTGTAATGTTCCTTTGGGTCGGGCAGGTGGTTTTTGACGGTCGGAGTGAACGCTCGGCTGCCCCTTTGAGCGCGAAAAAGGAGGGGCCCCTCGTGAACTTAAGCCCTTTGATTGTCAGTGAGTGTTTATGAGAAATAATCGTACGCCCGTGAATACCCGGTAGCGTTTTTTTTTTCTTTTTTTTATCAGGAGCATTAATGGAGACAGAGACATTGAGGCAAAATGTATTATTCAGCACTTAAAAGCAAGCCCGCATCTGCTCTGAGCCGTTTAAAGCCCCGTACGATGCCCGCTCGCCTGCTTAATATTTCACACGATCGTTGGCTCCCGAGCTAATAGCAGGAAGCAGGAAGTGCGCACCTCCTGGACGACCTTGAGCGGAGGTTAAAGGGACGCGAGGTGGACACTGCGAGGACGATTTCTCGGGTCAATTCACTTACGTCTGCATCTGATACCACGTTGTCCTTTTGTCGTTTCTCCTTCAAGCCACATTCGACAAAAGAGGAATTCCTACGTGACTTTGCAAATGTTTAAAACGCAGCACATTTGTAATCCAAGTTGCGCCTTTTCCGATGGAGTCACCTTATTGTCTCCATGGCGATGTTATTACTTTTTTCCTGGGACATTAAACCTGATGGGATTAAAGTTATCTGCATCTGAAAAACATGCAGGGAACTTTGAGCACGTTTGCCTCTCCACGGATCTGACCTGCAACTCGGGCTGATAATATCGGATGCTTGTCTCCATGGAGATAGATATTTTTAATGCCATATTCTAGGACATTTTTGGCAAAACGAAGACATCTCCATGGACACAAGCAGAAAAGTTACACAGTGAATCTTTTGACATCCATGTGAAATGTTTGTACCAGTCTGAAGTTCATGTCTATAGAAAGTACTATTACTACTACTTCTAATACTTTAAATGTATATTATATTTGCACTCCACTGTATCATTCATAAGAACTAACTATCAATACACTGACAACTTCTCAGATCTGGTCAAGATTTTAAAAATTTATATCAGGTTTTTCATTTTGTTTTCAGGTTTATTATCTACTTGTTCTGAGGCTGCTTCATTCTAATTTAGAGGTAGTTTATTTTAAGATAACTTGCCAAATAAAATGATCTTGTTGCATAATTTCACTACTTTCAAGTCACGTTCTGATAGGTTTAAGCGTTTATAACTTTTTTGCAGTGTCCTAATTTAAACCCCAAAATATTGCATCTAAAAATAGCTCAAAAACAGCTTCCTTCACAATTTTCTCTGATTCTTTCTACACTTGTTTGTGCTTCAGGACGTCTGCGATCGGCCTTGTCTCGGCGCAGTCCATCTTTTACACCGGAGCGCCATTCATTGTTTTGTCTCCCGCTCCGATCTGTGAGCCACACCGCCTCCCCCCCGCCCTCCAAGCTTTCGGTGACGCAGCAGCAGCACCAGCCCAGCCCGGGCAGATCAGATAACACCGGCAATCTCACATTTATGGATCCTGTTCTTGCATAGCGCAGCTTCCCATGTGTCCTTGCGTTACCTCTCGGCATCTACGGTGTTTTTCCTGTCATAAAGTAACTCACTACAGATATATTGTGAAAACGGTGCTTTTATTGTCCATGAATCAGGAAGAAGGTTAATGTCGGTGTTCCGTTAGCATGCTAGTTGTTGGGAAAAACTGTGATCTCCCCTTGAAAGTTGTGAAAAGCATGTGCATGTATAAACTTGTAAGACGCATAGATGCTAGAAACATGTTAACAATGTGAAGAATAACTGAAATGACCTCCCTTTTACGTTTTTAAGACTGCAAAAATCAGGTACAGTGCTTTAAAAAATAATACATAATACTGTGAGTTAAAAATTGGACTTGGACAAGTAGATGTGCGAGTATTTAAATCTCAGTTGTGTATAGTGCAGGTAATCTACACTATAATATAAGGTTATATTCAGGCATATGCGGATGGCCACACTGTCATAAAGTAACTCAGTACATATATATATTGTGAAGACAGTGCTTTTGTTGTCCATGAATCAGGAAGAAGGTTAATGGCGGTGTGCCGTTAGCATGCTAGTTGTTGGCAAAACTGTGGCCCTGAAAGCTGTGAAAAGCGTGTGCATGTATAAACTTGTAGTGTGTATTAAAAATGCAAGAAACATGTTAACAATGTGAAGAATAAATGGAATGACCTCCCTTTTACGTTTTTAAGGCTGTAAAAATCAGGTACAGAGCTTTCAAAAATAATAAATAATACTCTGAGTTAAAAATTGGACTTGGACAGGTAGATGTGTGGGTATTTAAATCTCAGTTGTGTATAGTGCAGGTAATCTACACTATAATATAAGGTTATATTCAGGCATATGCGGATGGCCACACTGAAGCAGGGTGAGAGCCGAGACGTCTCAGTTAACTTATAATTTCGTCTGACAGCGGAAAAGAAGGACGGCTTAATGAAACTGGGTCAGCTATTATCTGCGCTCCTTAAGAATCCGTGAAAAGATTCTCAGGTGGAGATTGTAGATCTTGGATTACAGTAAAGCCCCAGAATCAAACATTTTTGGCAGTTAAAAATATAGTTATTGAAAAAGAAACATTTAGGCCTAGGCAGGTGTCCATCACTATTATAACTAAGAGCTGGGACTTTTGTTTGACATATCTGAGGACACGGTTTTGTTGCAACATTTGACCATACTGGCTTATTATTTTACCTATGAAGTTTGCATAGTGAATCTACTCATTTGCACTTAAATATTATGCAAAACGGACTGTTACGAGTTGTTTTTGCCTCCTCAAAAAGATACCAGGAGTTGTTTTTTTGTTTCACTGACACATGTGACACCCTAAAGATGCAAAAAATCCAAGGCACTCACTGGTTGAAATAAAATGCCTTTATTAATTTACGACATGTCAAAATGGACAACTTTAGTATTTAAATCTCAGTTGTGTATAGTGCAGGTAATCTACACTATAATATAAGGTTATATTCAGGCATATGCGGATGGCCACACTGAAGCAGGGTGAGAGCCGAGACGTCTCAGTTAACTTATAATTTCGTCTGACAGCGGAAAAGAAGGACGGCTTAATGAAACTGGGTCAGCTATTATCTGCGCTCCTTAAGAATCCGTGAAAAGATTCTCAGGTGGAGATTGTAGATCTTGGATTACAGTAAAGCCCCAGAATCAAACATTTTTGGCAGTTAAAAATATAGTTATTGAAAAAGAAACATTTAGGCCTAGGCAGGTGTCCATCACTATTATAACTAAGAGCTGGGACTTTTGTTTGACATATCTGAGGACACGGTTTTGTTGCAACATTTGACCATACTGGCTTATTATTTTTACCTATGAAGTTTGCATAGTGAATCTACTCATTTGCACTTAAATATTATGCAAAATGGACTGTTGCAAGCTTTTTACCTCCTCAAAACGATACTAGGAGTTGTTTTTTTGTTTCACTGACACATGTGACACCCTAAAGATGCAAAAAATCCAAGGCACTCACCGGTTGAAATAAAATGCCTTTATTAATTTACGGCATGTCAAAATGGACAACTTTAAAAGTCCCGATGCGTTTCAGCCTATGGGACAAACAGAATTCCGAGTGAACCATGTGAGTTAAATACAAGAAACCACCAACAGGGCGGCTCCACCCGGAAGAGAAGGTGTGGAGACTCACCTGTGGACACTACCTGAGACACTCCACAAGGGGGCAGTGTTAGAACCATGTGAAGGATATATACAATCTATAAACACTCAAATGTAACACAAAAATACAGACAAAATACATACAACTCAGTATAAAAGTCTGTAATAGACAATCAGTTATAAAAACACAGAGAAGTCCATATCTTCATTGAGCCCAGGATATTTAGTTGCCTGTAATTTATAAATCCAGAAAGTTTCACATTGTTTAAGTTTTTGAATACAGTTTCCTTTACGTAAAGAGTCTGGCACATGATCAATACCATGAGCCTGTAGATTTGATGGATTACAGTTATGAAAGTTCAAAAAATGTCAAAAAAATGTCTGGCCATAGGATAATTTGTGTTGCCTGTAGCATATTTATGTTCAGCCAAACGGTCTTGCAGGCGCCTCTTGGTCATCCCAATGTAGAAGAGCTCGCAGGCAGGACAAACAAGTCTGTAAATAACAAATGTTGTTTTACAATTAATAAAATGTTTAATTATATATTCTTGTTGTGAATGATGGTCCAGAAATGACTTGGTCTGACATATGGTGGTTGGAGCTGTGGACCATTGAGAGTGGGGCACCTTTTAAAACTGACCAAAGGAGGCTATGGGAAGATTTGCCATGTGACACCCTCTCTTATTAGACTGTCTACCTCTCTAGAGCTCAAAATGCTCCATCCCACCTTGTCATGTCATGAAGAAGTAGTTTTCAATTTAACAGCTGCTATTGACCTTTTATTCAGTAAAGATTGACAATTCTAAGGCAGCATTATCCAAATTGTTATTGCATATACTTTAAAAACACAGTGGGGTTCTTCTTATATTAGCACATGACATCACAAGGTGGAACGGCGTGTTTTCTGTTTGAGAAAATAACCTAAATATACAGGATTTGTGTGTTAAACATGTGTGAACGAAACTCCATGTGTATTTATGATGAGGAAACAACATTATAGTTTAATATTGCCCCTTAACTACAATTTATAACAATACACAATGAACAAAAACACACTTTTTTTGGTTTATATTTGCTTTTGAAAATCATGTGAGTATTACTGCTAAAAAGTCATAACAGTTAAAATGTCATTGTGTGATTTTAAATAAAGACATAGCCATAGTTAGAGTTTAGTCGTCGATTAACCAAATATCGCATCGCTTTGAACGGAATATATGATTTAGAAGCTTAGACACACTGTTAGACACACTTTTTACATTCACACAAAGTGGGAAATGAAACTAAAAGCTCATACCAACCCCGACATAAGCGTCGGCTTTCACTTATGCAAATCATGGCATATACATTTGGCAAGATTACAGCATGGCTCATTGGCCCCCGAAATTCTCTTTGTTGCTACACTAATACTACAATGGAACAAAAATAGTCTCTTCTGGAGTTAACTGTGATACTGAGGCCCAAAGCTAATAAAGAAAGGGATGGATTTTTAAAAACAGGGCATTTATTTGCAAAATTATGCTTAAAGCTAATCTGGATAATGTGGCTCTTTAATGGTGATGATAATTACTTACATTATGCTTTTATGTGCAATCCGACTAAAATGGGAGCCAAAGTCCAAAGCCAACAGGAATTATAGGCCTTTTAGACATTTCATATTAATGCAGTGTAGTTATAAGAGTGGAAAAATGTCCTCATCAACACTTTTTAAAGATTTCACCATCAGTTGTAATCAAATATTAAGAGCTCTGCAGGAAGTAGAGGAATGTTCAGAATCAGAGCTTGACCCTGGGAGTCCTTGATGTACTTGTGCCTGGAGGAGTTTTGGCTCACTGGTCATAAATGATCAGAAGAAAGAGCTAAAATGTAACTTTAAGGCTTGTTTGTTTAATGTAGCAGATGGAATTTTGTGTTGCATCATTTTTATTACGAGAATGTGATGTTTGGGTTTAGTATCTGCAAACTGTTGTGGGTTTTCTCCGGCTTCAGCAAATAATTTGTTAGATGTTATTGTTAATCTACTGTGTACTTAGTATTAGTGAATATTGTCTGTAACTGTGTTGGCGAACCACCAGAGTGAACATAGCCCATTGTTCCATATGAATTAAGTGTCTGAAGTGTCATACACCTTCACTAGAATGATGTAGATCAGTGGTCCCCAACCTTTTTTGCCCCACGGACGGGTTTAATGTCAGACAATATTTTCAGGGACCGGCGTTTAAGGTGTGGCGGATAAATACAACAAAATAATATGATATGAGCTGCATTCCAAGTGGCGAAGCCGTTTTTAGGGCTTCATTGCCTCATTCTAGAGCCGGTCGCTGCATATTATGCAGAAGCTCGGTGCATTGCCTCATTCTAGAGCCGGTCGCTGCATATTATGCAGAGCAGCTCGGTGCAGTGGGAATCTTCTGTTGGGATAAATCCGTATTTTAAGTAGGACTCCTGATATTGTCTATTAAATGTAGCTTTCTTTTTCTTGGAAGTCGTAGGCTCCTCTTCTGTCTCCTGGCTGGGCCTTTTCCCCTTTGCAAAGAAACTTTCCAAAGACGTTAGTTTTTTACTCATTTTGCTGCTCCTGGGTTTCATTTTAGTGACCGAGAAGAGCCTGGACCTGCGTCAAGAGCGACATAGACGGATGTAACAGAGAATCGGGACATTTTCAGATTCTGAAATAAATAGTTATTTATTCTTTCTGTGCGGCCCGGTACCAAATGACCAGGGGGTTGGGGACCGCTGATTTAGATGATTTTAGCCCTGGAATTGCAGATCTCTACTGAACTAAAGGTAAAGATAGATAACAAAGGATGGATAAAACACAATTTTGGATATGTTTTTGATGTGGTAACAGCACTTACAGCTCAAAAAAGTTAATTTTGTTTAATAGAATCGCTACGTTTTTATTTTATTATTTTGGAAACTGTATCTATTGAACTTTCCAGTGTGTAAAGAAACTGCATCACGTTCCGAGCTGTTGTAAAAATCCCTATATATCCCTATACAACGAGACTTACATCCCAACACATCTAGTCAGCTCCTCGACAATACCTCCAGACCCCGCTCACTTGTACGATTTCTTTGTGTCTCCAATTTCTAACTCCCATCCTTCTAGGTAAATTTGACTATACTTTCTGATTTGTAAAAGCAAATAAGCCATCAAACCCGGCAGCTGTCTCGTGCCTGATCCCTCATCTGTGCCTCTCCGTCGGAACAGCCTTTGTAACCAGTGAAAAGTTTTCCTCTTGGTGTCATTTGTATGGATCCGTGCGTCCGTCTCTCAGCTTTGATCACTCCAGCGCCGATGCTCTCTCTGCTGGATCTCTGCTCCGGTTGTCACCTCTGTTTCTTCTAATCAACCATACCTAGAGCTATATAGCGGGTTCTTTTTAATTGAAAGGTGTCTGTCGTCTTTTATTTGGTAAGAAGCGAGTCTTTTCCGCAAAATTTAGGAGAACCCGTCAGACTTTCACTCATGGGTGCTGGGACCAGACGTTTTTGATGGAGGAGCTTTGGGGGTTCTTCGCTGAGGGTGCTCGCTCACTTAACATGTTAATTTAGAGGCTTTTATGGAGTTATTATATGATGAAGTCTCATTTTGAACAGTTTGGGGAAGCCATTTGACCTTTTTTTTCTTTTTTGGTGGGTCAATGGCGTCTATCACTTGCAATCGAGACACTAGCGTCTATTCTGCCATTGAAACTCTGCATGAATCTGAATGAGTCTGGAATCGTAGAACGTGAAAAACCTCAATTCTCAATCTGACAAACCTCAATTTGTCTAGTGTAGTTGTGGTTGTCCAGGTAAAAGCATTAGATGGAAAGTATTCTGGTCTGGGTTCGGTAGAGTAGGCCCCACACGATCAGGTTTAGTTCACGTCAGGATAGATTTAAAGGTGCATTGTGCAATTGAATATTTTTAGTCAAGATTGTATGCCCAAAGGAAAATATTTGCGCACAGTAACTCACTCATCACAATATAATATAATAACAAGATTAAAAAATATAAATGGTAATAATTCATTCTAAATATGTAGCAATAAGATATAGAAATGCATATATACAAGTTAAATAGAAGAATAAGTAATAAAATATAAAATCTCAGCTTTATACAAGAGGTCATAGGACGATGCAACATATTTGTCACATATTTGACAGGCAGAGTTGTTGTACATGTGCATGGGGTATGATATAAATGTAGTTGTGTATCTCTCACTGTTTGAGCAGAGCTGTTGGAGAATGAGCTCCTCTGTTCGTCTGAGAAGGACAAAGACAAGGTGTAAAAAAAGAAGTTTAAATTTAATAAAGTAAAAAAAAAAAAGTAATTTAACAAAGGCTCAAGTAATTAACAAAAAAGCCGGGCCCAACTGGGGATAACTTAAATCAAACTGAACAGAACAAAAAAAAAACAACCAGACTCTGAACAGATTTGCATAAAAACAGGAGGAGCACCTAAACCGAACTCACAAATAAAAAATATGCAATTATAAAGTAATCTTAAACAAACAAACTTAGCAAATTTACCGTACTTTTCGGACTATAAGCCGCTACCTTTTTCTCGCACTTTGAACTCTGTGGCTAATATATGGATGGATTATTTGTTGTCTGTTGTTGTTGTCTGTGAGGTGAACACATGGATCTAGAGTTAAAATTAAGTTGTAGCGTTAACTAGTGATGATGTCAGCACTAAAACAGAAATCTGAAATCTGCTGAAATCCTACGACACACTGACAAGATACAAGACCTGACAGCGTCTCTTTGTGCAGGAGACATGTGCAGTAGAGACGGGGGATGTGCAGAGGAAGACACTCGTTTATTTTGCGCTTCATGCACACACCCTCCTCATGGAAAACACACAAAGAAACGCAGATGACGCAGCTTTTAAGTTAAAGGCGACTGATCGACAAAGGACGTAGAGCTGCTGCTGTAAACTCAGCATCAGTGAGTCGATGGTGAGATGGTGGTGACGGCAGCGACGAACTGACTCAATGCAAAAAGATGACAAGCACTTTCAGAGGACTCAATGATAAAATACAAACACTTTGAGAGGCAATAAAAGCAGACGGCTCGAAACTGAAAACCTTCTTGAAGACGTGGACACCTGCGGCTTATATTCAGGTGCGGCTTATATATGTACAAATCTGAAATTTTCTAAAAATGTTGTTGGTGCAGCTTATATTCAGGTGCGGCTTATAGACGCACAATTACAAAATTTAGTCAAAATTTTGCTGATGCCGTCCGGAATTTTCGGTAACTAAAATAGTGCTCCCCCTTGTCCAGCATTGATGGTATCCTGCACCTCTATCTGACCACCAAATTTTAAAAAAGGAAAAGAACAAGTGTAAGTAAGAATTCAGATGTATCACCAGAATTCAGACTTCTAACCAGTCAATGTCAGCTCTGGGTTTTTCTTCCACTATTTCTGGAGAGGTGTTTAATGTTAACCAAAATGTGTGCACCCAAATTTGGAAACTACAAGTCTACATAACAGAATTAAATTAAACTATGTGTGATAACTAAGTTGGAATAACGGAAATGAAAATATTCTTACACTGCGGAATGGTGGCAGAGGAATCCAGCCCAGGCCTGTAACTCGGCGTGGCGGTGTCACGTACTTGCTTTTATGGAAGTAGTAAAGCGAGCCCATACTGTATAACATCTCCACAGGGACCGACTGAGCTCTTGGCGTCATTTGTATGGATCCGTGCGTCCGTCTCCCGGCTTTGATCACTCGGCTCCGATGCTCTCCGTCGGAACGCCGCTCCAGTTGTCACCTCTTTTCCCTCTAATCAACCACACCTGGCGCTACACCTGGTCCCGCCGTCATTAGCAGAATTTCCTGATTGCGCCGAGATGCCGGTTCTACCCCCGTGCATGTGATTGTGTTCCTTTGTTACAGCCGGGATTAGACGGGAGAATAAAAACTCGAGGTATTTTTTTCCTTTCAGCTGGAAGAACGGACACAATTTTCATCAAATTGCATATTGTTTGGAGCAATTTGAGGGAGATTAACCTTGTCGCCAACACATTTTGGAAAATTATTACTGCAGAGGTAGATAGAAATTGCTGCGTTTTGCCTCCCTTTCGGTTGCATGGCCTATTTCTACCATTAACGTGATGAGGTGGTTTTACTCAGGGAAAAGATAGAAAAATTTATATGACTGATATGATTTAGAGGCTTTGGAAAGGATAAATCTGTGAGATATGTTGATATAGTATTTATCGTGACAGGTTTAGGCATTATATTCCTGTGCGTACTTTCTAAAATTTACCTTTACCACCTAATTTCATAAAAGAAAACTGTTAGAATTGTTATTTGGTGTAAGTTAACCTCATTGAATCAGACCCTGTTTCGAGAATACAGATGATAATGTGTTTCTTGCCCAAGGACACAGCATCAGAAGCATCCTGAGCAGAGTGGGAAGTGAACCATCAACCCTCCAGTTGACAACTTAAAGGTGTCAAATGCTTTTCACCCTGGAGATGTTATTGCTAAATTGTTTCACAGCGTGGTATTACATTTTTCAATCTTCATGTAAACCAAATCAGAGCAAGTTGCAGGTCAGATCTGTGGAGAGGCGACCCAGTTCTGAGTGTTTTTGAGCAATACAACCACCTGTAAGTAAATAAATGTAAGGTAGATCTGTTTAATGTCATACTGTGGAACAATATTTCCATAGAAACAATAAATACCCTTCCATTTTTTTAGTTTTTGAGCAAGAAGTCAGTACAGTATATATATCGTGAAGAGCCACCAGATCTCACAGTAAAACACGGTTAGAATTGTTGTTCGGTATAAATTAACCTCATTGCTACTAACGTGCTCTGGGATCTCATTACTTTCAAGCTTCCTTTCTTACTTTCTTGGCCTATTTCTGTCCTCTCTCTTCCCCTCGCGGTACCTCTCCGCTGGCTTCCGACCAAACGGGAGTAAGGTGACTTTACTTGAGGAGAAGGTAGGTATAGAAAGTGCACCACTAAAGAGGCCTTGGGGAGGGTGAAGCAGTGGAATAATAATGTCTGTACACCGCTGTGTGCAAGAGGGGCACCCCGCTGAGACAGGCCGGGGAGAGACAGACGCCAGCTCTTCATCACACCCTTTGACTTCCAAGACTCCAGAAGATACCGAGAGAATGGAGGGCGACCTACAATGAGCGGAGGGCTGCAGAAGTGTGGAGAAGTGTGGAGAAGTGTAGATCTATAGACTCTCAGGTTGAATCTACGGACACGATGAATTATTCCCTTGTTGTCCTTTCACCTTTGTTTTCAGCTTGCCAGAGAGAGCTGAATTTACTGTACTAGAACTAGGGTTTCGTTCATGTACATCCTAGTAGCAGCAAGTAAGAAAGTAGTAGTAGTAGTAGTAGTAGCTGCAACAGTAAGTAGTAGTAGTAGTAGTAGTAGTAGTAGTAGTAGTAGCAGCAGCAACAGTAAGTAGTTGTAAGTAGTTGTAAGTAGTAGTAGTAGTAGTAGCAGCAGCAACAGTAAGTAGTTGTAAGTAGTTGTAAGTAGTAGTAGTAGTAGTAGCAGCAGCAACAGTAAGTAGTTGTAAAGTAGTAGTAGTAGTAGTAGTAGTAGTAGCAGCAGCAACAGTAAGTAGTTGTAAGTAGTTGTAAGTAGTAGTAGTAGTAGTAGCAGCAGCAACAGTAAGTAGCTCTAAGTAGTAGTAATGATAGTAGGTAAGTCACTAAGTAGGGGTGTGCATTGGCTTGAGTCTGACGATACGATACTTATCATGATGTGCATATTACGATTCGATATATCACAATTTATCTCGATACTTAAACAATAGATGATATATTGCAGTTTATCAATAATTACTTCTAATAATACAGTTAATTAAGTAATTAAGTAGTTATAGTACCAGCAGCATGTAGTAGTAGTTGTTGTAAACAAGTAGTAGTAAGAAGTAGTAGTAGTAAGTAGTAGGAAGTAGTAGTAGTAGTAGTAGTAGTAGTAGTAGTAGTAGTAGTAGTAGTAGTAGTAGTAGTAGTAGTAGTAGTAGTAGTAGTAGTAGTATACACGTAGAAGTTAGTGTTTATTAAGAATATCTGGTTCATAGTTTCTAAAGAAAAACATAAAAATAATAAAAATACATTGCATGTTATAATGTACAGTATATAGAAACACACTGGCTAATGTAACATATGTAGTAGGTAAAATAAACATGTTATAGGGCTTAATTTATTTATTTTTTTTTAATTTCTCATGAAATTTTACAATTAACCAGTGTCACATATGTTAGCTTGTGCCAAGAGTACTCACTACAGTTCTACTCTCTAGTTTGTACTCTTATAATCTTCACTTCTCTTGAGGAAAGATCATTAATCTCCATGGAGATGTTATTGCTTTGTCAGGAATGTTACACAGTATGGCATCAAATACTCTCATACTAGGACCACTACAACAACAAAAAGGGGGTTTCACATCAAATTGAGATGACAAAACTGTCATGTTTTAATTACAAGAGGAAAAATCTGTGGCTTGTCGTAGTAATATTTCCATTTGTGTGTCAGATCTAGACCTATCCATCGTTTTTCTTCCACTTATCTGGGGCAGCAGTCTAAGCAGGGGCTCCCACACTTCCCACACCCCACAAACCTCCTCCAGCTCCTCTGATTGGACCCCAAGGCGTTCCCAGGCCAGCTGAGAGACCCTTAATTTAGTTTTAGCTTCCAATTCATTTTAGTGGAAGTCCGAATCGTCCACACTGTTCTACCGTAGTATTAGCTGCTGTTTCTTCACCCCGCAGGTAGAACCTCCTCAGCTCCAAATACAAGTTAGAATGATCCTTATAATAAGTCCCGCTCACTAATAGTCCTCTTAAAGACCAGAGGGCCAGCTGCTCCTCTGACACCATGAATTATTCCCCTGTCCTCTTGGCCCCTGCTCACGACCCACCCAAAGAGGCTATAATTAATGCATAGGTCCGCTCCATGCTCCACAAATCTAAATTACGAGATACTATCTGTTAAGACGGACACAAAAAGTTCCTCTGGCTCCCACAATAGCCCTTTGTTTGGCATTGGAAGTGCTTGCATATGCACACTGCAGCACTTAGTCAAGCGCGAACTCCAATGTCATACAGATATCCGGCAATGTCAAGATTTGTATTTGCCCGTGTTTCCAATTTCATGAGACAGTGATGCGTGACAGCGGTGACAAGAACTCCAAGGTGTTGCACTGGCCAGGTATTCACAGAGCTGTGCTGACATAGCTGCTAGAAGCTCACTCCGTTTTTTCTTTTTTTTTTTTTCCTTCCCGTTGCACTTTTTCGCAAAGCTCTTCTCAAATGAGATTCCGGCTGTCATCCGAGTCCAAAGCTGAACATTTCGTGCGGGTCATCCTCAACTTGAGAGTGAAGAGGCCGGAAAGTTTTGGGCGAGGGAGAGCCACAAGGGCACCTGGTTCCCATCTGCTTCAGATTTCACTGAGAACTGTAATGTTGAGTGGAAAAAATAATTGGATTTTATTGCTTTCGTTTAGTTTCGTAAATGTGTTGACAATTAAATAGCTTCATATAAGTTATTTTCTGATCTATGTTAAACTGTTAGTGTCTCATCCAAATGTCATAATAGTTTTCAACTTCTATCTTTGACCTTTTGTTCAGAAGAGATTGGAAATTCCAGGTTTGAAATCATTCAGATGATTCTTATGAAGGTGCATGGAGATTAAAAACACAATGGAGCACTTCCTGTATTAACAAATGGTGGAACAGAGTATTTTCTGAGAAGAACTCAGTCTATATACGCAGGATTTGTGTGTTAAACATGCGTGAACGACACAAAACACAGCTCCATGTCTGTTTTTGATGAGGAAAGAAAATAAATCAGAAAATTGCATAAAATGGGCCATTTAATGATATGTTTACTAAAACTGTATATTAGTCAAGGTAATGAGTACAACAAATTACTCATTGTCTCGCAGTTAACAAACCAGTGTTAAAGGTGCACTATGTAACTTTTTTCATAAGCATCCAAGACCTTATTGTGTCAGTCAGGGGTTTGCATTGCCACAAGTTTGACAATACTCTTCACATCATGATGCGCATGTCATGATCTAATATGTCACGATATATCCCCATACTAAAACACAAGCCGATATATTGTGATTTATCAGTAATTACTTCTATTAATACAGTCAACTGAGCTTCATGAGAACACAGTTGTATGAAATACAATTTATAAAAATGTTTAAATCATCAGAACAGTGAATGTAACAAATTATTTTTTGTGAAAAATATGTTTAAAAAATCAATTCGGATGCATTTTGAATTATTTGAGAATTGTGCAATGAAGTATCACAACATGTCACTGAACAGGTTTTTTCTTCCACTGGTAATGTCAGTGGATATATACTTAGGAGTTTGCCTTCTCTGGAATGTTCCACAGTGCGGCATTAAACTTGCTTTTTATGTAATAATAGGTGGGTTTTTACAATAAAACTATGGGAAAAAATGCATTCTACTGTAACCTCTCTGCAAGTCAGACCTGTGAATTGGCTTGATGCTCGTCTCCATGGAAATAGACCATTTTAATATTATACTGTGGAAAAATTCCTGGCAAAGCAGCCACACTTCCACCTCCTCGCGTGCACCTTTAACATACCGGTAGGGCTGCAGTGCTCGGGTAATAAAATAATGAATGGCGGTGTATGGCCACATCTCTATTTCATATCAGCTTGCAAATTCCCACTTGTTTTCCAGCGTTACAGACAGTGATCCAACATTCATCCGACATTGATTAGTGCGACGGAACAATCTTCGAGTTCCTTCTTGATTCAATATAGCAGCACATAACCTCTGGCCTTCCGCGATGTAGCTACCTCATTTTCTCTCCCTCTCCATCGTCTTGACACCAATCGCCCCACTTCTCTATCCAGGAGGTGAAAACAATCCTCACTTCCTCCTTCTCACGCTTTCGTTATTATGTTAATTAGATTTCGCCTCCGTAGTCGGCTTTGAATTGGGCATGCCCGCCGGTGATTAGCTCCGACTGTGAAGTGAATAGCGTCGGACACTCGTGCGAGGAGCCGGTATCTGCTCTCTGTAGGCCTGCCCTCGCCCATGTCCTGCAATAAGTAAGTCTTATTGATGTCTGAAAATGTTGCTGACCCATATCTGTGAAGTCAAAGTCAGCGCTGGCTTTTTCTTCCACTGTTTCTGGTGAAGTGTTTAATGTGAAACTCTCATGCATGCAAATGATGGACTACTTGGAAAAAAAAAAAAAAAAAAAGTTCCTTCTCTTTATCTGGTCATCTCACTGCTGAACTTTGAGATGGGGAAAGAAAGGGCACCCAAGGGAGTCTGAGAAATATGATTATGTCCGCAAATGTATTAATCCCAGTCCTTGTAGTGTAAAACTCGAGGAGGTTACAACTGATTTTTACTGTCTAAAAAACTTGGGGGAAAAGAACTTGTTCAGAGCTGTTTGCAGTGGTCCAAAGTTATTACTCATTTCCTAACGCATCCTAAAACCAGTGATCTGTAGTTACCCATCGGTTTATAATTTTAGTCTATAAAGGTGCGAAATGTTAATGGGGAATTTGACATTTTTGGCCTTGCACTTTTTCTACATTGTCATTTAAAGGTGTGTAACGTTTGGGTAATGGGTCCATCACCTTCTTCTTTCTATGGAAATGTCATTGCTCTGCTTGGAATGTTCCACTGTATGACATTAAACAGATATGCCTTACATTTCTTCGATTGCAGATGGTTTTATTGCTTTAAAAGACCTTGAAAAAAAGGCATTCAGGCTGTGAGCGAGGTCGCCTTCCCACAGATCTGACCAGTAACTTGGCCTGGTTTGGAAGGTTGCCATTCTGTGAAACATTCCAGACAAAGCATTAATATCTCCATGGCAAAAAACATCAGACGGACCCTTGACCAGAAGAGTTTCACAATGCAACTTGAAGCAATACCATTCAAAACAGCTACTTTTTGCAGTTCTTTACTCTTTCTAAGGCGTATGAACACGCAAGTACAAAAAACCGGACATTTCTTTATTGCTCCACCGCTCACTGTCAGTCCAGATGTTAGCCAGCTGACAGAACTAGCATGATCCAGGTTTGGGGTTAATTAAATCGGCTAACCCCGCAGCGCCCACTGTGTTTCCACGGCCGACACCGCGGAGGTCACGGGCTCGAGGTCAGCGAGATCTTGTTAGGTGCAGCCTGGGCTTGACTTAACAGAGATGGGAAATGGTTCATATAAGGTTCAGAGAAGGGGCAGGGTGCAGGCTAACGCGTAGGCTAACGCTAGTCCGGGAAAGTGAAACGGTTCGGGGCCTGAGCGTGGGAGTGTACTTTATCCGGACGGCGACACAAGAAGAAGAACTCAGGCTAAATATACATGAAACAAACACAACTCCAGGTATTTTTGACATTTTTGATCCAACATAACGCACATCGGAAAATAACGTAATATTTTTTACTAATAATATGCGATACCAGATTGGGTAATGCGTACGACAAATTACTGGAATGACCTTGCAATGGTTAGATTTAAGACTTAGACAAACTTTATTGATCCAAAAGGAAATTTATGTGGACACAGTAGCTCAGATATCACAATAGATTATAATATCAAAGAGAAATATTTATAAAAAAATTTATAAAAATCGCAAGAGACCAGTGTCAAATTAGACGTAATTATATCAATGTACTTGGGTATCAGATTTTGAATTTTAAACGCCGTTAAATTTCTCACTTTGAATTTTTGTAGCTCTGAAAAATCACGTTTGAATTATTTTTATACTGAATTTTAATTGCTGAAATTTTTCGTGTACATTTTTGTGTCTTTCAAATTCAAAATTTTAATTTTACCTTGAGCATAGATCATTTTCGAGTCCTCAAATTCAGCGGTCAAAATTCAGATTGTAAAATTCATGGTAAAAAAATTTGCAGGAATAATCCGAGATGCCAAGGCAGAAGCATCGATCCAAAGTGATTCGATTTAATTTAGTAAAAAACAGGAAATGGTGCAGTGAAGCGTCTGATTGGTCAGAATTAGCCTCATCCAAACATCAAACCCCGCCCCCAGATGAGAACCCAATAGGAGCCTCATCCAAACATCAAACCCCGCCCCCAGATGAGAACGCCCAATAGGAAACAGCCTCTGTCCTCCTCTTTCACTCTGGATCGATGCTTTTGCCTTGACATCTTGGCTCTTCGCTGCGAAATTTTTCATTGCCAATTACACTTTGAATTTTAGCTGTTGAATTTCAGGGCTTGGAAATACACAATGAATATCTAAAGGTGATATTTTTATTTTGAATTTGAAACATATTGAAAAAGTACACGTAGAATTTCAGCAACTAAAATTCTGATAAAAAATTATTCAAACATCTTTTTTCAGATTTAAAAAATTCAAAGTGAGAAATTCAGTGATGTTTAAAATTCAGAATCTGATGGAACAAATTATCTTCCATACTTTGGTGGTAAAATAAAGGACGACTGTATATGGCCACATTCCAAACAGGAAGTTCGTATGTCGGCACTTTCGGCTCCGACTGACTTTGATTGGAATATTAACGTTCTTTTTTCTATATCTGCTGCAGTGAGCCTCTTCGCTTTGGTTTTAAAATTTTCATATTAACCAGCTCTACATGCTGTTTTTTTTTTTTTTTTTTAAAAAAATTTTTTTTTTTTTTTTAAAAAATAAAAAATATGATTCCTATTTTACAGCCTGGCTTCAACCGCTACCATGAACCTAAACGCCACGAATGACGTCACACTCGCTTAGTCCACTTCTATATACAGTCTATGCGAGAGATCCATTTCATATCAACTTGCAAATTCCCACTTCAGCGTTAGAGACAGTAACGTTCATACTGGGAAATGATTGGTATACGATTCAGCGAGGGGGCAGGGTGCAGGCAAACGCTAGTCCAGGAAAATGAAACCATTTAGGCAGGAACGTGGGAGTGACACGAGGCAGATGACGGCCAGTAACCCCCGCTCGGAGCCGGAATAGCGGGCGAGGCGGGCGCTTGTAGCAGCTGTAACGGGGAGCTTCCTCGTGTTTCCTGCCAGCGTGCTGTTGAGCAAGGTGACCTTAAACTAGTTTGGCTCGTCTCCCAAGGCCCAAGCTGTGAATCTCACTGGAGGCTTTAGTGGCAGCAGAAATCACTCCGACACTCTTGCCAACAATTATAAAAAAGGCGGTGCGTGTGCGTGAACTCAATGCACTTTTTTACTGTCCACAGCCCCTCAGCACAAATGAAACAATACAACACAAGACAGTGAGGGATTGCACCGCCGCGCTCATCCCAGCTTTAGCTTGTGGACAATATCAACCGGGATCTTCCGTATATTTTATCATTTTGCAGACCATTTCAAGCTTGAAATAAATCATCCGCTGTGGCAGGTGTCGGCATCGTCCCACTTATTTTAGCAATCATGTTTCCAATAAAGCTTTGGGCACATGTCTTTGTTGAGGCTGTTTTATGTCTAACAGGTATCAGAATGAAAATGAAATAACGGCTCTGTTTATTTGAGGTGTTTTTGGTGTCATGGGGGGTGGAGAGTGGGGAAAGGCATTCAAGGATGAGAAATGGATGCATGATGTTGAGGAATATTTAGTATGTCTGTTGTATCTGGACAGTTGTACAGAAGAACTTAAACTGTGTACCACTTTATTCTACTTAAAAAGAAGTTTAAATGAGAGACATGAGTAATGACCACTTCTACTTTGATTTCTTTGCATAAATTAGATAAAAGATCTTCAAAGTTGCACTGTTTAATTTAATATGGTCTGTCACCTGCTTGTCTCCATGGAGATTTTATTGCTTCAGTCAGAATGTTTCACTGTAAAGCATTAAACATATCAGTCGTACACTTATTAAATTACATTTTATTTATTTATACACTTAAAACAAGGACAGTGCACAAAAAGCATTAATCTCAAAGAGAAAAGATGCTCTGTGCCAGATTTAGCTACAAGCTCCTTTCCATCTGCAGTCCTTGGGGGGTACAAAATACTTTTAAGGAACTATTTACATTAGACCACCTCCAACAACAGCGTTTCATCATTAACAGTGTCTCCTTAAAATAAGCACTATCCATTTCATTATTAAACATTTAAAACTATAAAAAATAATTCATTCTAATTTCCATAAATTTCCCAATTTTCCATAAATAAAATTCATATATTAATACAGTTAATAAGATTTTTTTTTAATTTTATTTATGGAAAATTGAGAAATTTATTAAAGATGGAGTTTCCTCCCCGTGTCTGGATGGGTTTCCTCCGGGTACTCCGGTTTCCCCCCATCACCCAAAAACATGCAACACCTTATGAATAGTTTACAATCAGGGACCGCAGGGGACTTCCTCCCTCCTGTGGGTCACCACCTGCAGAGGGGTTCATAGGGTCTGGGTCTGTGCACAGTGTAATGGGCAGCGTGCTGCCCCCGCGACCCAGAAGGATTAAGCGGGAGAAAATGGATGGATGGATAAAATTAAAGATTTCAAATTCATCATTATCTTGTAAAAATACTCATTATATTTATACTCAATACTCAAAAATACTCAACTATACTACATTCATTGTCATCAGAATCCTCTAAAATACAAAAAGTACATTTACCAGATTCATTAGTATTATTATCCTCTGAAAAACAATTCATCACTAACATTACATCATGGCAAATTTCATTAGCCAAACTCAATGCATTTACATCTACACAATAAATCTAAAATGAATAAATAAAACTTTAGGTGCCGTTGTCAAAGTTCATTACCCAAAGTGTTGCGAAAGTGTGCGTACTAAAACGTTAAAACAAACGCTCCGCTATTTGCTGCTAACCAAATTTTCTCTGGGTGTTTTGAATGTGTATTTTGGATTATTTCTCAGCTCAGTCACACTTATTTTAACCCCCTGCGCGCACCGTGAAACCTCCAGTGTAAAAGTAACATATGCACTGAGTTAAATGAGACCGTGAACACTCTGAGACCTTTCTGCTAGTGAAAAATAGGACACCCTTGAGAGTGCAGTCCTTGATGCATTGAGACGTGCCAGGTCCCAGCGGCTCACTTTTAAGTCCTTATTCTCGCTGTAGTTATGGCTGCATGCCTCGAGATCCTGCAAATGTCAGAAGAGACCTATTAGCTTATGATAATGGCTTCCATGGTACAGTATGTCACTTCATAGGCCTGTACCAGTACCGGGTGCTAATGAGACAACTTGGGAGGAATGCACTTTTTGATCTTCAGGTGAGAAAATCACACAGTTGGGATGTTGCCGCAGATGTTAAGTCGACGCTTGTGGATCAAACAAAAGAGATTGCAGATGGTTTGCTGAAGACATGAGTGCGAAAAATAAGAGGGGTGATCCAGACGCTTGCCAAAGAGGAGGGCTCGATTTGGTTTGGGACGACCAGCGAAGGGTGGTTTTTTTGAGATTTTTGTGGTAAAAAGTGGAATTAGAGTTTGGTCTTTAGAGCTATATGAAAACTCCATTTATAAGTTTCAATATATGTTCGACTGTTGCAAAGTTTGACTGATTTGAGACTGGAAAAGTGTAAACTGAACACTTCCTACCCTTTATTCCTCTATGTCTATGTCATAGCATTATTCACATTCATAAAAATAGCAAAAGGCAACACACAATTCAGTAAAAATGCTAAAAATTTATTTTTTAGTGAATTAAAAACTATTGTCAAGATCAAGTGACATGGCCCCTTCCTACATTAAAGATGAAATTGTACCTTATCACCCTAATCGTTCACTCCGCTCTCAAAATGCTGGACTACTGCTGGTACCTAGAGTCTCTAAAAGTACATTAGGAGGTAGAACATTTATGTACCAAGCACCTTTGTTATGGAACCAGCTCCCTGCTCATGTTAAAGAGGCAGACACAGTCTCGACATTTAAAATTAGGCTCAAAATGTTCCTCTTTGAAGTAGCTTATGGTCAGGTCAGTTAGGAACAGAAACTAAACCCATAGACTTAGTCAAGCTGCTCTAGGACATAAATTACTGGGGAAAGTATAGCAACCTGAGCACTGTCCTCTGGTCCTCCTTATTCTCTTCTACTTATTCTCCTCCTACTGTTAAAAATATCCAATAACTAGTTCATTCATAGTCTGTTCTTTGCTATTCACATGTTGTCCCTTGTCCCACTCCAACTGTTCCAGTTTGAACCGCAGTGCCCCCCTAGGATCTCCTTCACTGTGGTTCTCCTCGAGGTTTCTCATTTTTTTTCCCACAGTTTTTTTTTTTTTTGGGAGTTTTTCCTTGCCGATGAAGGAGGGTCTAAGGACAGGAGATGCTGGGACAATTATCCATTTGCCTGCTTGTTGTTGGACATTCTGTATTTTGGAATTATTAATTAATTATTATTATTATTTTTCTTATTCTGCTTCATTCTCTGACATCTCTGTTTGCTAAATTAATCAATTTTGTGAAGTCCGCCGAGATAACTGTTAAACCAGACTAAGTTCAAGGTCAGATCTGTGGAGAGGCGACCCCACGCACCCAGAATGTCTATTACTTTTAGGTATTCTTGTCCTATAAAACCATCTTTAATTGACTAGAGCTGTTTAATGTCATACTGTTGGACATTCCAAGGGAAGCAGTGACATTTCCGTAGAAACAACCAACCAAAAAGGCTACATAGTGGAGCTTTAAGTAATTCATGGAAAAATACATCCTAAATATGCATGTCAAAATAAAGACTTTCAAAGCGCACGATTCCAAATTTAGAACTTCAATTTATTTTCTATTCCAGGTTGCTGTGTGTTGCGGCGTAAATATTTCACAGCAACTCTCGCGCGTAACCAGAGTGGGATTCCTCTTCTTCTTCTTCTTCTTCTTCGTGTTTGCCCAGCCTCCTAACATGACCTTTCACAGTATTCCCATTAGCCCAAATCGCAACACACTCCCCGTTATGCAAAGGCCAACGTGAGACGAAGAAACCCCCTTAGACAATATGCGGCCGCTTATGTTGTCACGGAACGAATGCACAAAATGTAACCGTCGCTGGAGGTTAGCGCACTTGGAGAGGCAATTTAATTAAAGCTAATAGGTTTTCCATTTGCCAGCACAAACAATTTAGTGCTATAGCGGGGTGAAGTTGCAACGCGAAATGAAGAGTGACAATGAAGTCCTTTGTCCTCTCTGATTTTAGTTAACGTTTGGTTGGTTAAAAAGCTGTCATGCTGCATAAAGGAAGCTGCAGAGAAAGTTTCAGTGCAAAATGTTAAGTCTATCCAAGTTAAAAATGACTTAAATTAAGAAAATGTTTATATGTTTTGAGTAAATTTCACACGACCAGTAAAATGATCTACCGAAAATGCATCTTGTTACTCTGAAGTTAAGAAAACAAAAATTTTTTTGCACTTAAAATACAAAATTAAGTCTTATGTTGTTTGAATTATCTATGGAAACCGATAGATAATTTCACTTTACAAGTCAAAATTACTCCAATAAAGTTAAATGTTCTTAATTTGACTTTAAACATACCTAGATATGACTTTTTACATGTACATTTTTGGTTGGGGGTCCGTCACTTTCTTGTTTCTATGGAAATAAGGTGCTCTGCTTGGAATGTTCCACAGTATGACTTTACACAGCTCTGCCTTCCATTCATTCAATTATAGGTGGTTCCGTAACTCAAAAATATCTTGAAAAACAGGCATTTTGACTGTGACTCCACAGATCTGACCTGTAACTTGGTCTGGTTCGGTCTCCATGAACATAGAAAGGTTTAATGCTGTACTACGAAACATTCCAGACAAAGCGGTAACATGGAGAAAAGCTTTTTAAGGACTTTCCAGCAGAAAAGTTACAGAATACACCCCGAAAGTCATGGCATCGGAATTTGTATGGAATATATATGTTTTTATATTTATTTTTAGATTATTTTATCTATACTAAAGTATGCGGGTTTGGTCTTCATAAAGATACACACACAGCAAACTTTTCAGATAAAGCATGGAGAAAAGCATTTGACGGATCCTCCACCCGAAAAGTTACACAATGCATCTTTAAACTCGCCCAGATAATACTTTCTGCGGCGTTCGTTACTGTCTTCGGCGGCGTTTTAAGTTGAAAGCTGCAGCGAGGCGAGGCAGAGGTGGTGCGTTCAAATGAATCCGCTGTCAGTCAGAAGAGCTCGTGATTCATCTTCTTCGGTAAACACTGCCATAATGTTTGATCAACCTGAACTGAACAACTTTGAAATTAATCAAACATGTTTCAACCCGCGGAGTCTATTAAACGCTCAAGCATCAAGCTGAAAAGTTGCGCAATGCACCTTTAAGAAGCAAATGTAAAGATAAACCTGTCACTATAATTACTATATCAATTTATGGCCCAATATATGCCCGATAAACTATATTTTTTCAAGCTCAGTATTGATATTTTACAGCTTATGTCATTAACATTCTCTGGGATTGTGAAGATAACTAGAGGCACTGCTGTGTCTGAAGCTCAATACAATTTGATCAAAAGGAGCTGACCTAGTTGTAATTAAAACATTTGAGATGCTGTTAAATAAATCTCACTCACATAAAATTACAGTCACAAACGAGCTAACATTAGCACATTAGCCAGCAGTTTTTCATGTAGTGACTCACATGTTTTTGTTGAAAATCCAACTCCTAAACAGGACCATGAACGCTCGTATTGATCGTAAAAATGTGCCGTTTAAATCCACAACGGTGCATTTTCTTGAATTTTCAGACTCATCTTAAAACGATGCTGCGATTCATGTTTGCCAATTCGCGCGATGCGTCTCCATGGTAACTGCTGAACATACAACAAAAGTGCTGACCTGTTTGTCGTTTGCGTGCCCATATTGCCTCTATACATTGGCCTGTGCTTTTGAGTTCCCCGCAGCGTCTAAATGAGCCTTTTCAAAGACATTGTCGGATACAGCTCGGCGGTGCTCATTAACATTACCATGGCGACCCCGACAATGGGGCGCGGTAAGTGGCGGCACAAACGGACACAAGAGCAACTTATTTCAAGTGGTTTATGCAAAAAACAACATGCTGGCGAAGGCTAATTAAACTGACGTAATCCTCGGTTGTAATAGAATAAAATTAATCTGCACGGAAAATTTTGATTTAATAAAATTGCAATAGAAATTAACACATTTTTTTCATGCCTGCAATCAATGATGTTGTTAGGAATTGTAATTTATATAAGAATCTTTCGCAATCCACTCCTGTGGTTTGGTCAGAATAATTACCAGGTTTCATGTGATTATCAGAGCATGTAGAGTATGTATAGATTACATAGTGTGTGGTGACAGGAGGTGCCAGGCCTGTTCTTCATCTTTGTTAATATTAAAGGCTGGTCGATGGGAGATGGGCTGTGATTAATTCTGTTTTATTTATGATATGATCGTGTTTGGTGATGTCTGACAAGCTCCTATGTAGATAAAAGCAGGTCAGTGATGCGCTAATCATTATGGGTCATCTGTTCAGTGTGATAAAGAACAAATATAATGCAGTATTTGTATTTTTATTGGCCTTTAAACATGCATTGTGTAACCTTTTAGGTAGAGGTTTTCTCCATGGAGTTGCTATTGCTTTGTCTGGAATGTTTCACAGTGTGGCATTAAACCTTTCTATCACCATGGAGACCAAACCAGACCAAATTACAGGTGAGATCTGTGGAGAGGCGACCCCGCTCATAGTCAGAATGCATGTTTTTCTAGGTATTTTTGCGCTATTAAAGCACCTTAATTGGATAAATGTAAGATAAATGTGTTTAATGCAGTACTTCTCAAATAGTAGTGCGATGCCAGGGGGGGCGCGTGTGACCTCGGGAAAACAAACTTTTTTTGCCGCACTAGAATAAAGTGTAATTTCACATCCACTATAGCAGTCGTAGTGATGCTCTCATTGTCAGCGTGCATAGGGAGTATTAGCGCTATAGTGTCAGGTTTCTGCACCATTTACGCACACAGAACAAAGCCGGAGATACGAAGCGCAGTGCACAACTTGTATGTAAAGCTTATGTAGCGCTTGGCTTCACTGCGACTATGTGTTTAAAAAAGTTGAAAGCGGGCAGCATGAAGCCAAATAAATTACGGCGTCACTTAAAGACATTACACCCCGATCACGCTGATAAATCGCTTGAGTTTTTGCAGCGAAAACGTGGCGAATATTGCCGACAATCATCCATCTTGGTGCATGCTTCTTCGGTAAATCAGCATCATGTAAGGTGGCGTACTAAATAGCAGAGGAGCTGATACTGTCTGCAGCGTTAGACGTGGTTTCTGTCATGCTGAAGGACACAAGTAACGAACTATAACACGAATTTCATCTTTAAAAACGAGGAAGACGCTAGAGTGGACACATGGTGCGACGAGGGTCCACGTTTGGTAGTCGTTCTGTGGGATGACATGTTTTCTTCTTCCTAGGGGGGTGTGACAAAGTATAATTGCTCTGGTTTAATGCTCGTTTCTATGGATATGTGATGCAATGTTCCACAGTATGATATTAAACAGCTCTACTTTACATTTACTCAGTTACAAGTGGTTTTATAGCTCAAAAACCCCTAAACAGGCATCATGTCTACTGTACAACATTGTCCTTGGTATTGGTCTGTTATACCTTGTACTAACCTTTCCCTAAAAAACATTTTCTCCCCAATTGCAATTTTAAAATAACAACTTAGCACCATTTTTGTACACTCCATCTAAAAATGCCAATCTCACCTCATTATGTGGAATTGAGAAAAGTAGAGCCTCTTTCTAACAGTGACGCAAGTTGGCAAGTAATTGGCTGGGCTGGCAAACACTTTTGTTGTTTTTCAGCAAGAAAAGAAGGAGCGAGGCCAACTGTATTCACTCGAGTGAGAGAGGGGGGAGAATGTGGGCTATACTGTGCGCTGGTGGAGGACTTTGACAATTAATTTTAGATTGGAATTAAATGCACTTGAGATGTGCCATACAGAAACAGCGCATTTCGAACCACTCCATCACAAAAGCAAACCCATTTTCGTGAGTGATAAATGTGTTTTTAAATTAAAAGTTGCGTTTTGGTGTAATTAGAATTGATGGAGATATTGAAGTACTGCACCAATGACACCTACAGTTCTGCCCTTGTTATCAGGTGTATATGATCAGAGGGTATAATACTCCCTACAGTGGAAGCGTGGTAGACTTAAAGGTCCTATATTGTGCAAACATGATCAGCTTTAAGCCATGTTATAATGTTACATCAGCAAAAATATAGCTGGAGGTGTGTGTTGCTTCGTTCACGTATGTTTGAGTAATACTTAATACTATGATTATTCAGTCTATATCCCCAAAACCCCAAATGCTCTATTCCACCTTGTGATTGTCATCTTGTGGTATTTTCATGTTAACAGTTCATTTTATCTATGGTTCAGTGGAGATTGACCGTTCCATGAATTCTAGTGAAGGTGTTAGGGCATTAAAAATACAGTAAAGCACTTCCTGTATTACCACATGACATCACAAGGTGGAACAGAGTGTTTTCAGTTTGAGAAAACACAATCCTGTGTGAGCTTGTGATATGGAAACAACATTCTAACAGTCAGAAATGACAATACTAACAACATTATTGCCTAATGTCTTATTTACCCTCTCAAAGTTGTATTTTGCACGTTTCATGCTTGTTTGAGTCGTCATTTACTCCGATATTCAAGACATTACTCCAGCCAGCTCCTTCTTTCTCTGCCATATGCCCATATGCTCTGAACTTTGTTCTCCAGCTGTCTTGTCAGCTGACTTCTTATAGCAAGTTGTTTTAGATCAATACTGTGATTTAAAATGTCAAATTCTAACATAAAGCTCCACGGGTGTCATAGATTATAACCATAGCAGACACAATATGTCCTCTTTTACTCTCTGGATACAATGATACACTTAACAATAGTGTTTCATTTGAAATGCAGAGTAATTTATGTTTGCAGTGTAGAAAACTCAAGCTTGTACTTGTAAGCTGTCATGTTTTTATATTTTATTTAATGTTGATGTTATATAACTCATATGGATAAAGGTTTACAAGGCAGATTCCCATCGTGTTAAAACTGTACTGAGTAAACTTCTTTTGATCCTTCAGGAAATTACAAAATGTACTCTCTATAGACATATATTTCTTCAGCAATCTGTCAAGTATGTTATTTTTAAAAAGACTTGCCTATACCAAACACTACGGCCGAGTGAATGACAGATATCTTTGGTACTGTTTGTTGGCTAAAATCTGGCACGGTTATGAATTTGAGAGGCTGCTAAAATCACACCAGAGCGGAGGTAGATGAGCCAGAATCGACTTAAGCCAAATGTAAACAGAATGCTAACACCAGTGCACATGCCCACTCTCACTACTGGTTTGGTTTGGCTACAACACCTCCCGCTGACAGTTTTCTCATCCACTTTTCATGGGTTTATGCCGAGATATTTCACACCAATTTACACCTGACAATGTTTATTTTGAACAAAAATAGCACCACCTGTCATGTATGATTTCCCCCTGTAAAGATTCTGAACGCTCTGCTTTGGTGCTAATGTGTCAGAGACTATTCTAAAATGGCTGGAAATGTAAAGGGAAAGTAAACCTATTTTTCAGTGTTGACGTGAAGTCGCATGTCAATGTGCGAATATATATAGTACTTCATATGTCTTTGGTACCGAGTTACCTGCTGTGAATTATTAAAAGGTTCATATTACACTATTTTCTGATCTATGTTATAATGTTGTATTCTCATCAAACACATACATGGAGCTGACACATGTTTAACACACAGATCTGAAAACGCTCAGTTGCCCCTTGTGATGTCAGAATGTGTTTAAACTCTTTACATCGACATTAGTTTGGATCATTTCAGACGTGTTATTGTCAATCTCTACTGAACAAAAGGCAAAAGGAAGTGGTGAACAGAGCATTTTGAGTAACAAACTTCAGGTGTGTTTCAGGTCACAAAATTATAACATGGTTTGAAGCTCACGAGTCAGATCTGTGTAATATAGGATGATGAGAGGATGAGGAGGGTGAAGGGGACGATGAGAGAATGAGGAGAGTGAAGGGGACGATGAGAGGGTGAGGAGACGATGAGAGGAAGAGGAGAGTGAAGGGGACGATGAGAGGATGAGGAGAGTGAAGGGGACGATGAGAGGATGAAGAGAGTGAAGGGGATAATGAGAGGATGAAGAGACAATGAGAGGATGATGGGAGGATGAAGAGACGATGAGAGGATGAGGAGAGTGAAGGAGACGATGAGAGGATGAGGAGAGTATTTGGAGTGAGGCGATGAAGGTTGAGGAGCAAGTAAACTCTGGAGAAGTGATACTCAATAGAGGAATTCCATTATTGCAATCCAGAGAATAATAAAGATCCTACTTTACTTCCTTTAATCAATATTTTTATCACCCAAGTTTGACTTCCAAAAGCTTTTTAACTTCATCTAAAAATAGTGAAGCATTAGACAAAGATGTTGAGTCACTGTTAAGGGTTCATTCTGTCCTCAGTTTTAAACACTTTAATAGACGATGAGTCACAATGTCAGTAATGATGCAAACTAAAACTGCTTTTACAGGCTAAAGCACACACTGAAGTGGCAAAGGATGGAATAAAACCAAGAAGATATACTTAATACTTAAAAATATAACTGAATATATTCTAGCCACATCTTATTTTTTACCAATGTATTCCACATTTACACCAGTGAAAAGTTAGAACAAAAAATAATGAATGAGATGGTGTGTTCAGTCTTTTTATTACTTTCTACATTTTAGATACATTTTTTCCAGCAAAGTAAAGGGTGAATACATTGAGGATTTTTTAAATTTTTTAAGATTTATTTAGATTTTTTTACTTTGCTACATAATATAATGAATTTGATCTCTATCGCAATTTATTAAAGGGGCCATATTACGCTAATTTCTGATCCGTTATGATGTTGTTTCCTCTTCAAAAACATACCTGGAGTTGTGGTTTTTGGTGAGTTTTTCTCTCAAACAGAAAACACTTTGTTCCACCTTGTGATGTCATACAGTAAGTGCTCCATTGTGTTTCTAAACTCCACACACCTTCGCTAGAATCATTTGGATCATTTCAGTCCTGGAATCGCCAATCTCAGCTGAACTAAAGGTAAAAGTTGGGCTATTAGGGTTATTTTATGTCCAAACTTTTGACTTGTAGAGTATTTAACTATGAAAGCATGTTGCATTTGACAAGACGAGAGGAAAAAAAAGGAAAAGTTGAAAAGAGTTGGACCGGAGCCTATTGTTTTGAGCACAGCTGTGAGATTATTACAGCGTTACTTGGGGTACACTCAAACTGTTGCTGGACGAATTTGAATGAGTGCCGGTTTTCTCAGTGACACTTTGGAAAGGGATAAATCTCTAGGACTGTTAGCTGTCAACGTCGACACCAAATGTGATAATGAGAGGTTTTTGGCAGAGGCTTCATTTGCAGCTCGTGATTTTCTGTAACACATCAACATATGCACACTCAAGAAGAGAAAAAGGCCAACTTCCAAATCTGTTTAAAAAAATCGCAAACAAACATTTAACATTTTTTTTTTTTTGCAGCGTGAACCAATCCTTTGTAACAATGACAAAAGGGACCAAACCACGGTATTTTCTCATCTGTTATAGTCTTGCTTCCTCGTCAAAAACATACCTGGAATTGTGTTTTGTTGTATTCACTTATTTTAACATGCAAATCCTGCATTTTTAAGATGAATATGAAGGATTTAAATAGAAAACACACTGTTTTACCTTATGACGTCATGATAATACAGGAAGTGCAAAGTGTTTTTAAACTAGTATACACCTTCACTAGAATCTCGATAATTTCAGCAATGCCAATCTCTACTGCAGGTAAAAGGGTTAATTTGAAAACTACTACTTCATGACATCACAAAGTAGAACAAAGCATTTGGGCTTTGGAGATTGAGACAGCTTTATAATGCAGGATTACTCAAACATGCATGATTGAAACAAAACTGTGATGAGGAAACAACGTATGCACATTCAAGAAGTTCAAAAAGGCTAACACCCAAATCTGTTTCAGAAAAAAAATCTGAATTTCATATCAGCTCTTGTAACAACGAAACTGGATAAAATAAAAGAGTTTGAGAGTGAGATTTAGGCTACGTTCACACTGCAGCCTGAAGCGACCTAAATCCGATTTTTTTCACCCCCTGTATCTGAACTTTTAATGACCGTCCGAATGACATAGATCAAAGTTTTTCAAATGTGACCCAGGCCACTTGGAGATGTGCTCCTAAAACCAATACATATCCGATCTTTTGGCATGTGACTTCAGTCTGAACGGTCAGGTCGCATTCATCCGACCTACACATCATCAAGAAGCTCACAAACCTTCTTCTCCAATTCAATATATGCACAGAACAGACTCACCAACAGGAGCACATCCCTCAGTCACAGAAAGAACTCATATTCCATTGAGTCGTGTCCTTTAGTCCGACAGAAGCTGAACTACATCAGCGCACAAGGAGCGAGTTGTTGTTTTTTTCCAGATCTTATAGTTTATGCAAATTAGCCATGCGGTTATAAGTTTTGTTTCTGTAAACTGTAAGCAAATGTGCACAAAGCATCCTTACATCAATTACAGGAACACAAATACATGAATTGCATCATCAAACAGGCTGATGTGGCTCTGTGGTGGTTATGGTTTATATGTTGCAAAATTTAGTTTATTTATGCAGAAGATTTTAATTCAGAATCTGCTGCAGTGTAGAACTTGTACAGAAGTGTTTGGAGACATCCGGCTTGATCACAGCGGGACTGTGGGAGACCTCAGAGCTCTACTGCTGGTCAGGAACCTCCCCGAGCTTCCAGTGCTAAAGCAATAGTATTTTTCATGTTTATTAAATTTCTCAGTTTCTCAGTATATCTTGAATACTGCCATAACCAGGATTTGACTAATAACCGCCCATTGCTGCATGTGACATTGTGTTGTTCTCCAATGCGCTACACTTTTGGGGCATTTATAGTTCACACTGCAGATCACATACAAGTCGCATTTAATTTGAAACGTGAACGACCTCGCCAAAAAATCGGATTTCCCCCAAAAAATCCGAATTGAGCACTAAGAGCCGCCGTCTGATCCCAGCCTGAGACGCATATCAGGAGACAGAATAGTTGCACTCGTAAATCGAAGTCACAATAACCTTTCCGAAGCAAAAGCAGCACAGAACAGACCCACCCAAGCTTTACCGAGAGTGGCAGGTATCTCCTCCCCTCACTTCACCATCACAAACATGCACACACTTACGCTAATGTACACGGCCATTCGCTATTGGCTGGAAAGTGACACTGCCAGACTCCTGAGCACACAGAACTGACAGCAGCACAAACACCCAAGGTTATGGAAATGGAAATCGTTGTCAACATGGAAATTAATCGAGGTAGCGTTGTTTTGAAAGCATCTTCAGTTGGAGTTTATATAGAAATGTGTATTAATAATGTTGTTTTTAAGCATAAGTGAAAACTGTCATGTTCAGATGTATGTTGAAAGCCATTTTTATTTGTTTTTAATTAGACATAAACTAAAATTGTGAACATTACAAGGAAAAAAGATGAATAGATTTAATGTCATCTCGTCCAGTTCTGTGGTATGGTAACAATGACAGATTTTCTTGCCATAGTAGTAAATGTGCATAATAAGAAGTAAGTATAACTTCCTGAGGGTCAAATGCATGAATCCGTAGAAATGGAAATTTAAATCTTTACTTTGAAACGTTTTCCATGGAGAAAGACACGTTTTATGCCATTCTGAGAAAGATTATAGCCAAAGGAACAACATTTCCTTGGAAATCCTCCGGGCCACATAAGTTACATTTGTGAAACTGTAGGGACACTCACAGTAAGGACACATGTTTTTCAGTGAAATAAACAACCAAAATGAAAAGGCATTTTATTTTAATCTATGTTACGACCCAGCTCTGCTAGGGTGTGGGAAGTAACAAAAAAACACCAAGATGGAAAATGGAATAAATAAGTAAGGTTTAATTAACAGGTGTGTAAAAGGTTTAACTTAACAAAACCTGGTAAAATATGTACAAACTAAACCAAGTTAAGAAACAACACAACAGGTTTAACATAAAACAAGTTTTGTGCTAAAACGGGTCACGTGAGTTCCCAAAACGGGCCAGGTGAAGGATGCTCCACCAATCAGGGACCAGGGCTCAGGCAGCAGGAACAAATTAGCAGCAAAACACACAAAAATACAAACTGAAGGCCTGGGGCCGTAACATTATTGGCATAGCATGTGTGGATGGAACAAAACACTACTCCAGGTATGTTTTTGGTGACTTACTATGACTTTAAAACCCAAGACAATCCCATTTTGTGTAATCATTTAATATACTAATTAGTAAATGAGTTTGCTTTGTCACTGTATTGCATTAGTCTGCAGGTTAGACACGTGGACATAACGTTTCGCTTGATTTACAAAGCGCTGTGGCATATCCATCTTAACTGAATTGACACGCTTCACTAAGGATACTTACATAAGGCAACAACAATAACAGATGTTGTTTGAGCAGGACGCAGGAGTCGGGCTGCAGATTGAGAAATGGTCCGGGCTGTGTAATGTATACACACAAGAGTTTGGGTGGGAGAGTTTTGCTGAGATGGTCAAACTGCACACGGTGAGTAATTGAAAACATCCCAGACAGAAAGTGATTCCACGGAGACGGATCATGGCATGTTGAAAAGGATGTGAAGGAAAACTAATGATTCAGTATTTCAGTAATTGTTCACAGTCTGGAGTGAAATCGACAAAGCGATGTTACAGATACAGACTTTCGATTGCGTCTTCTGATGCTGATTGTGAGCTGAGCATTAAAGGGCTCATATTACACTGTTTTATGATCTATGATATGTTGTTGTTTCCTCATCACAAACGGACCTGGAGGAGTTTTGTGTTTTTGAAACTCTTCTCTCATACAGAAAACACACTGTTCCACCTTGAGATGTCATGTGGTAAAAGCTCCACTGTGTTTTTAAACTTCCTACACCTTCGCTTTAATCATTTGCATACAATTTACACTCTGCTGAACAACGGTAAGAGGTGGAACAGCATTTTCAGCTTGGGAGATGTAGACAGACTAATAATAAACGATGACTCAAACGTGTGAATGAAACAAAACACAACTCCAGGTATGTTTTCGAGGAGGTAACAACATTTTAGCAGGACTAAAAGCTCCTTAAAGTCAAATTACTGTAATATGGGACCTTTAAAGAAGACCCATTTTGCTTGTTTATGCTGTATAGTTATGATCTATGACACCCGTGCATCATTATGTTATAATTTACACATTACAAATCATAATATTCATCTAAATAACTTAATAAAAGAAACATGTCCACTAACATGTGAGTAAGAAAACTGCAGTGCCCAATGGGACCTAACGTTACAATAAACATCACATCAAAGAGTCAGTACCTTTATTTATTTTTTGACCAAAATGCAATGCTGGCGAATAATTAATATAAGTAAAATTACACAGCACTGGTCGTATACCTGGGACTGTAAAAATTGAGGTTTATCGGCAAAATGTCTTATAAATAGACGATTAAAGATTGCTTAAAGATGCACAAATCACTCCAAAGACAACTCCAGGTGACTAAATGGTGAGAGGAAACAACTATAACATAGTTAATAGCTATAAAAAGTCAATTGTGCAAAGGTTCTGCTTTTAAAAAGATGTTGCAGAAGTGTTTTACAGAGAACAGAACTTAAACTAATCCATTTAGTTTGAGGAATAACGGCTCTTTTTGCAAACATGTACACAGTAAATCTATAAGGTGATAGTGCTATACAAACATTACTGTTCAAACTGTATTGAACTGTTACTTAACACAGGTTTTTTGTTGATAGTAAAAGACATTCAAGTACTACGGATGAAATATTGTAATATCACATTGTCAAAAGTCTCACAATAATATCGTGGGCCATCACAATATATTGAATTAAAAGTCTTTTTGCTTAAAGTCATTGTTATGGTGCACCAATCAAAAATGTAATTAAAAAACAGAGAACTACATAGACCATAATGCTTTGCTCTGTTTAAATCCAGACTACAGGAAGAAATAAAATTAAATATTCCTTCTTTGGATGACGAGAAAACCTATTTCTTGCAAAGGCATTTAAAAAAGAAAAAGGAGTATATTTCAAAATATTTCAAATTATTGCTAGAAATATCGTGAGAGACATATTAAAGACATATAAAAAATGTATGTATAAAATGTATTGAGAAATTTGAAGATTATTGCATCTCTATCAAGTACATTACCCATTTCTTTATACTTTTTGAGATGTTTATTGAGTTTTTGTATTTACTCTATGCACTGAAATACAGCACCCTGATCTTTAACCAATAAAAGGCCGTCTCTTTGTCACATAGACTTGGAAAACACAGTGCTGCGGTGTGCATCACAAAACTATCGACATGCCCAGTTGTTTCTGTGAGCTTAAATGTTGTTTTGTTCTTTGTACTGGAGCTTGTGTCCATTTCCTCTGCGTATATTCAAGAATCCCTTTGCGGCAGACATTTATTGACGAAATTCAGACGCTTTGGTCTCAATACGCACAGAAATGGTTTTGTAAAACTAAAAAACTAAAAGTGTAGCTTGTCTTTAGCTCGCCGCGAGAAACAAGCTGCTCTAAACCTGAATGTCAGAGAAAGTGAGAAGACAAAGTTGCTGTGTTTATCGCAGTGTTTTCCTGTTGTAATCCTTTACTCTGCAACACTGAAAAGAGCCGTTCAGAAGCCTCTTTTTTTATATGACAGAAGCAAATGTGAGAAATCATAGTAACCACAAACTTATCACAGAGAGACATGACCAAGGCTGCACTTGTTTCTTTTTGCTAAATGTATAAATCTGAACTTTTTTCAACATGATGCAGTGACAGAGGAAAAAAGAATAGGCCTAATAAACTTAAAGGTGCAGCATGCAGCTTCTAAGTTGCTTGTTCCACAAAAAAGTTATGTATTTGCATAAAAAGTTGCACAGTCGGGCATTAAACAAATCTGCCTTGCATTTTATTCAATTACATGTGTTTTATAGCTCAAAAATACCTTAAAAACCATGAATTCTTACCATGTGAAGTCTTGCCTCTCCATACATCTGACCAGTAACTTAATAATTATAATATTTTTTTATTTATAAAGCAAAGCAGCAAAGAACAGCATAAAAATAGCACACAGAAGGCACCCAAAAACAGACAATGATGCAAATAAACCAGTTAATTATAATAAATCAAAAGAATTAAGGAATAAAACACAGCTAAAATAAGGCCAACTGATAAAA
>KN519856.1:7478-19693 GCA_000787155.1 Scartelaos histophorus | reverse complement strand
AAGCAACTCATCGAAGCATCTCTGGTGGATTTGAGCGGCTCTGCGCCTCCTCACATCATTAATACTGCACGCTGTTTACCGACTTTGAAATTCTCCAGCGCGTTAACTGACTGTGGAGGAGAGAAGTGATTGAAAAACGCCGCCGTACTATTTACCAGGCAAATAAAACGCCGAGCTAAGAGAGTCGCAAAAATCATAATTATCCCGCCAAATATGCGTCTCGCCTTTTTACGTAACGACATCCGTGTTAATAAAATATGACACTTTCCTCAATTTGACGTTACAAATGGAACATACAGACTTAAGCTGTATTGATTCTTGCTTTTATGGGTAAAAAAATAAAGTTTATAACAAATTTAGCATCTATAGTCCGTAATTTTACTATGTATTTTTGCTTTGTATTATTTTTGAAACTGACGAATGAATAAAAATGGGTTAAAATAAGTTTTATTCTTATTTTCTTCAGCTTTTCTGTGGTTTACAATATATATGTAGTCTGTATAAGTATTTTTTTCTATTATTATTATTCTTTTTTGTTATTTCTCTATATATCTCGGCCTAAACTTGAAATAAAAACAAATCAGTCGGTGAATCAAAATGACATGGACGCAGTAACGCAAAAATATAACGATAAAAAACTTGAAATAAGTCCCAAAAATAGCAAGAAAATATATAAGAAAAAATAAAATATAGAAACGTATAGACGGGACTCCATTCGTAACGTGCTCCATACAACTTTTTAATGCCATATTTGTTATTTTTTATCTGTTTTTATGCATGTAGTTTATATTTTTTTTACAGAAAACTAGTACTAAGATATATTTGTATTACTATATGTCGTATACATGTATATATCCATATAATTATTCCTTATTTGACACCACTTTTTGGCGTATTTGCTACTTATTTTATTATAATATATTGTGATGCAGCTACTGTGCCCACATAATTTCCCTAAAAATATTGAGACTGTGATCAAATAAGGTATAATTATATAAATGTACAAGTAAAAATAAAGAATAGAAACATAGTAGCGTAGTAGTACATAGTAGTACTCGTATATCTCAGCTCTGTGCAGGAGGTTTTAGGTTTCACTTTCAAAAGCCTGCACACAAAATGAATAGAGGGAAGCTGGATTCCCCGGGGAGGAGAATTGACCGATGTGTATTTAAGACGCAATACTTGTAATTTATGAGCTAGTCTTTTTTTTTTCCTCTCTCTTTTTTGGTAATTAAATACAGCTTGAATATTTAACACCATTGTTGGGTAGTGCAGAAGTGGCTGTCTTCCTGTCCGGACTATCAAATAACTATTGTCTCTCCAAAATGAGATATTAACTGAATTGAAACCCATCCCCTGTCGCATTTGATAATTTATTTGCATAATTAGCTCTTAATTTTAATTCACTATGCAAATATATGCCCCCTTTTAAATTGCGTTTCAATGCAAACTGGAGCCACTGTCAGGCCTATAATGTGAATGGATTTAATTTTGCTATCTGCCAGGCATGAGGGATAGTTCCAGGGCGAAATATGGAAAAAGGGACGTTTCTGATGATTTAGACTCTGTTCGGTTTAATTATGCGCCTTTAATTACATGACTCTGGAGTTTCTAACAGGAGACACTTGCGCTGCTTTGGAGGAAGGATAACAATGTGGATTTAGCTTCATTCAAGTTAGTAAAACGTTGGCTTGTAAATTGAGTTTTTGTGGAATGCAAATAATTTATGAGATGTTAATGTTTGCAGTAAAATATACTACAAATAATGATGCATTTTTCAAATATTCAGTTTTAACCATGGAGAAATCCCCATGTTTTTGAGTAAAATGAGAAGTTATTAAGGTTAAAATATGCCTTTCTGTGTGTGTCTGCACCTAATTATAAATGTCTAATATATTTTATTGTCTGTTAATCAGGATGTGTATGTTAGCATGCTAGCTGTTAGCTCGTTAGCTTTACAAAATTCCATATTTTTCTCTGAAAGTTCTAACAAGCTCTTATAAACTCATCGTGAATAATTAGGATGCTCTGGATGCATAAGGTAAGTGATAATTTTGGACCACTGTAAATAGTTTAAAATTAAATTGAACCAGTTTTGTTTTTCACATTTTTAAATCAGTAATCGGGTTGAGATCCTTTCATACAACATTTTTACTGCGTTTTAAAATTACTACTACTTTTAGCTACGTTCTAAGAGGAGCATAGATTTAATTTGCACATAAACCTGAAACTTCTGTCATTCTCCAAAAGCTTCAGTTTCTCTGAATTGTGAAATTTACAATGACCAAAAGAACTTTGTGTCTCTCCTCATTGGGTCATGTACTTATTTTAACACTTAAACTGCCCTAAAACACACTTCTTCCAATATTCTTTAGTTACACAAAGTGACCGACACTGTTTTTCCTCCGACCTGACAGTGAATTTACACCGTATCCATTTCTGTTTGCTTGTTGTTTTACTCTGGGAGTGTTATCTCTCGTTTCAGTAGGAGTTGTGTTTTGGAGGCCCGCTCTGACCGTCCATTATCCAGCGAATCAAACGTGGGCACAAACACTCTCCGACTGGCCGGCTAAAAGTCCGCTCACCCCCAGCCCCGATGCAATGGTGCCCTTTGTCGACAGCGGGAACCCACACGGAGAAACTGACCCGCTTGATCCTTTTTCTTGGAGAGGGAGGCGGCATGGCGGGCTTTCATCTTTCCCCGAGAGGCTGGATCTTTGGGTCGCACTTAACAAAACCAAACACTGTCTCTGGACTTGTGCTGCCAACGCGACCGGGGAGGGAGGAGGTAACGTGAGATAGACAGGCCTTGGGGACAGGGGGAAGTAGCCAAAAGGGACAAATTAGCTTGAGACAATAGGGGACCTCTTCTACCAGGGGTATAATTAAGCATTTCTTCATCATCGCCGGGACAGTCTGCAAGCTGCTCATCTCGACTCACTCTCCGGCGTTTGCCCCAGAGATATGGCTCGTCCTCTCGGTCCGACCACCCCCGCGTCACTGTCAATGCGTCACTTTTCGCCATTAATTGAGATTCTGTTTGATTACTCAGTCGGGGGTGTTAATTATAAAGAGGCTAATTGAGCTGGCTGGGAAACAAAGGTTGTATTGGAGAACAAGGCAACAAGCGAAAACAAAGCGCTTTGTCTGGAAGGCTCATTCAACAGCTGATGTGTGATGGGACGGTGGACAGGATGGTACAGGAGATGCTAAGTTTAGATTTCAGAACGTCCTGGAATGATAAATGACCGGGAAGTGAGAAAGAGGAGGTTCAAATCGAGGCGCGAGCGACGTTAATGGGTGCTGTTGAAATCCCTTTATTGCTTTTGAACATTTTTTGAACAAAAAAGTCGACTAAATGCGTGCCGGCCATAAAGTTTGGGTGAATTTTGAGTTCCATATTAGGAATTGGAATGTATTTATCGACAAAATAATTAAATAAAAACATCAGAATCATGTAAAATGGGTTAATACGAACATTTTAAGACCAAAACGATGCAGCTGCAAAGAGACGGGTGATGATTTTTCATTGTAGTCGGAACTGCCCCATGCTCACTTCCTTTTTAGAACGTGGCGGCTAAAGAGTTAGAAATGTTCATTTACATAAACAGTGTGTGGTTTCAAAATCCAATCACAATTTGCCTCGTTTTAACCCTCACAACGTGTTTCTAGAGTTCGTTCAACCTCAGGCTCATTCTTATCGTTTTTGGAAATGTCTTTACGTTCTTTGACTTTTATTTCGACGTTTCCCTGATTGCAGCTGCTTCATACCTCGGTGCACCTTGGAAAAAAAGATATTGCATTTCTCAGAACTTGTGAAGTTTTGAATGAAACTGAAATCAGCTTCTACTTGAAATCAGCGAGTCCAATAGAAGATGGCTTAGTTACATCCTTCAGTCCAAAAGCTGGTGGTTGAAATCCCGAGAGTCATGGCACAGATCGGCAGCCTAGCTTACTTCAATAAGCTCGATTCACGCTTACGTCACAAACTGGGAAGAAGTTTGGGAAGAAGTTTGGAAAGAAGCGATGACGACTTCTAGTGTAGTTACGACATCGGGCTCGCACACGACTGTGATATGTGCGGTTGTAACTGTTGATTAGTCGAACATAACGGAACATAATGACATTTCGAGGAAGAAAATTGTGACATTTTCTAATTTTTTACAAGATTTTGTCAAACTTACTACTGCGAACTTCTTTCCGAACGTCTTTGTGGTTTGTGACGTAGCGTGAACGGAAAACATCGACCCCGGGGCAGCTGTGGCTTCAGAAGTAGTGCACCGCCCCCTAGTGCAGAGCGAGTGAATTAAAACTGTGGATAGTGTGTTAGGTATTAGATAAGATTCGTCTTTCTTTACTCCATCGGGCTCGCACACGACTGTGTGTGGTTTTAACTGTTGATTAGTCGAACATAATGGAACGCAATGACATTTCAATGAAGAAAATTGCGACATTTTGTAATTTTATACAAGATTTTGTCAAACTTACTGCCGGAAGTTGCAGTCGCTTCTTTCCGAACGGTTTGTGACGTAGCGTGAACGGACCACATCGACCCCGGGGCAGCTGTGGCTTCAGAAGTAGTGCACCGCCCCCTAGTGCTGAGCGAGTGAATTAAAACTGTAGATAGTGCGTTAGGTATTAGATAAGATTTGTCTTTATTTACTCCAAAATATAGGAGGTGTTCCCCAGAAGAATAGCAAACAAAGTTGTCAATTTAATTTTCAAAACTTTAATGGAGCCATAACGTTCCCCTTAGTCCCCATCAGACTCAGAATATGTGGGAGTCAGTTCCGGCGGTCAGCGTTAGCCATGTTAGCGCAGACTCCTTGTGCATAATGTGCTTTTGAATGTGCTGTGTCTGGCTCGGAGACACTGCGCCTCGGCTCTTTCTCCCTGAGCACTGAGCTGTGGCCCGGCCTGGTTTGTTGTGCAGCGCGGATCACAGGGACGAAGCTGAATGATGCCGGCCCGGCTCTGTGAAGGAAGGCCACGCACGACCGCTCCCAGAACAGCCCTAACCGGAGATCACACAAGAAACTATGGCTTTTGTCCAAGTCCCCTTCACAAGAAAGGCAGTGTCAAAAGCAGCCCGTAGAAGGGAGAAGGAAGGGAGTACAGGGAGGGAGGCCGAAGCTTCTCCTTTCAACGTACGCCGGAGCGGTGTGCGGCCCACAATGGCGCCGATCTAACCCCGTGACATCATCAAAGGGCAGGCCTGTGCGGGGCGGGCGCTGCTACAACGGCGGCGGCGTGTCCGGAGAGGCACCGCCGAGCAGGGCCGTCGTGCTCCTTTGGCGGCGGGTGAAGTGGGAGCAGCTGGGGAATAGAGCTAGCAACCTGCAGCCAGAAGGTGAAACAAGGAGACCACATGTTGGAGCTGGTGGCGGGTGAATAGGTACAGTATTGGGTGAGGGCGATGTTTAAAGAGGCGGAGTATAAAAGAGTTTGGCTGCACGTTTTTCTCATTTCATTTTAAAGTTTGTTAAAAGTATCGAAAAACAGATACTAATACTCAAATACTAATCAACACTGAAACTACTATTCAGAGGACGAAAACGAGCATTTCTTGAATAGATTTAGAATCATCTTGACCACGCAAACAAATAAAACAACACGGTAAAAGAAAGTACTATGATTTAATGTTGAAAATAACATTCTGTTGTCTAAAGAAAGCGAGTTCTTAATGATCATTGCGGTATAGGAATCAACCTTTAGAATTGAAATCGAACATTTTAGCATCGTGACAACACTAATCCCAGGAAGTTTTAATGGCAAATTGCAATGATAAAGAACGGTTTTTCATAAATTTGTAACATTAAAGCGTGTTATAAACTGAATCTTGGTTGGGAATAGTTGGCTGGATCAAAAAGTTAAAATGTTTTCACTTCAATTAAGAAAATGTTATGATCCGAGTGCTTTTGAGTTATTTTTCACAACATGTCAAATGATCTACCGATGCAACAAGACTGGACAAGACAAGACAAGAAAATGTGAAAGTGCATCTTGCTACTCTAAAGATAAGAAAAGCGACAACTATTTGCACTAAAAATAAAAAACTAAATCTTATGTTCTTATTTCCATTGGTAGATCATTTTAGTTGCCAACTCAAATCTGCATAAATTAAGTTAAATGTTCTTAATTTGAGTCATTTAAATGTGTTTTAGAGTGAGTTTACACACAGCCAGGACCGCCTCACCCTGGGAATCAAACCCGGACCTTGTTGCTGTGAGTTCAGAGTGCTTGCCTCCACGCTGCTGCACTAGACAAAACACCGGGCTGTATCCGTGCTGAGCGAGGCCCATTTGAGCTGCCGCCTCAGGGCTGTAGACAGACCCCTGGGACCAGAGCCACTCAAGAGCCTGTGTGTTCAACAGAATGTGTTATTCTATCACAGCGAGCCTGTCTCAGCAGCAATCATTCAAATACTCATTCATTTCAGCGCCGGCCGTCCCCAGGCCTCCCATCACCATCACACGTGTTTGGATAGTTTAGAGTGGGCCTATAGAGAACACTCAGGAGATGTATCCATGGCCATGATGGCTGTATTTCAAGCTGTCCACTGGCATTAAGATACAAAACAACTGGTGAGAAGACTGAGTTCTAACGGCAGTCTTATACTTACTATGTTTGCCCAGTGTTGATGGATAAAAATATAAGATTTTGCAACCAGTGAGTCTGTGACTGGTTATATTATAAGATGATGTGTATTCATTTTCATTCATTTCTGTTGCTCGGTAATTTTCTTTTGGCCCTTGGAAACAAGAAACATTTTAAATTCTGGAATTCTGGAGGCAAAAGTGAAGTGGAACAAAATGTGATTTTTATGGGAAAACTAAGACTAATTTCATAATATCACAAATTATGAAAAATCAAGGACAATTTGGGAAATGAAAACCTCTCAGATCCATGGGAATGATTCAGAGCCCGGTTTAAAAACACTCACAATTGTGTTTTACTTTATTTGTTTATTTGACAAGAGATTATGATAATCACTAAGCATTTTTACACATGCGAAATCCACATTTTTTGTTTTTACTGGACACATCTTCACAGAAATGTTGAGCCTACAACAATTTTCACTTCATCTACAGATATATTGCACATTTCATCATAAATTATACTTTTTGTGAAGCCCAAATACTTTTTTAGGTTTAGAACCATAGACCGTATATAAGAATGGACATAGCTAACACATTAGCCGCCGCGTGCCAAACAGGAAGTGCTCCAGGAGGCTTCCGGCTCTCCTTCTGACTCTGGCTCCCATTGACTTACATTAGGATCTTGTGGCTCTTCTCTCTGTACCTGCTGCAGTGATCCTCTTCATCTTCTTCTTAAAATGTTCTTATTAACCCGCTCTACATCATCCTGAATTTTTTTTCGCTATTTTGTTAGTCAAAAAAATCCTATTCATAACATAGTTTTTTTTTTTGCTATTTTGTTAGTAAAAAAAAATCCTATTCATAACATAGAGCCTGGCTCCAGATTCGCTCCTGTAGCCGTTAGCATCACTAGCCTCATTTGAGCGGCACTAAACGCAATGGGTGACGTCACACTCGCTTAGTCCACTTTTTTATACAGTCTATGGGTGGAAAACTGTATTTTTTTCATCCTTCTTAACAGAGACCTTGAAAATTCAAAGCTGTTTACTTATTGTTTGTTACAGTCTCATAAAAGCATTAGTGTTTAGGTCAGCTTGTCAGTTAATCATTGTAAATATATGATGTTAGCTTCATTTTTCCTCCGCTTGCCTCCAGTCCAGAATTTTGAACATTCTGACGCCATAAGATTTGAAAGGGTTTATAGACTGGAAAGCAGGAAATGCTGTGCACTTAAAACAAAATCTATTACCACATTTATCAAGGCACTTCTTTTTAAAGTTTGGTACAGAAGAAGACATTTTACTGTTATCAGCAGGATAAGTTTTCAAACACACCTCAAACATAAAAGGTGCTTCATCACTGTCTTAAAAAATGTATTTTAAAAGGAACTGAAGGAACTTTTATAACTCATAATTATTCATGCTCATAAGTAGATTAGTTCACAACTTTCAGGGGCCAATGTGGTCAGTTCCAGTCACAGCAAACCAACCTTACATCATAATTCACACAGAAAAAAACCTTTAGAATTAAACACAAACAGCACACAGCGGTCTCATTTTTATCTTGCCCCTATACAATATAGACTGCCTCAAAATTTCACTTTATTACAAGAAAAATATCAGCTAGAGCCAGTTTTATTGTTAGTCAAACATACTTCACACCACCACAGCACAGTCCTGGATGTGAAAACCTAATCAAACACACAAACCTCTCAGATCAATCATCTCAAATACACCTGGGATTCGCCTGAGTACCACACACACACACACACATACTCAAGAGCCGGTGAAGATAGTCCCTTATAATTTCATGTTTTTTCTACAGCAAGAGTGGAATCAATGACAAGGTCCATTTGGGCTCGGCGGCCTGATGATAGCCAGTCATTACAGATTAGGCCAAGTGAGTAATGGAGAGCCCCACGGAGCAGTGTAAAGCGATTCAATAAGACGGCGCTGGTGGGAGGGCCCGTGTTTTGGTTTGGCGAGAGCGCAGAACATCATTACCTGCCTGTCCGATAATCTGTTAACATCGGCCAAACTCCGCTTGTGCACCTTTATGTTTGTACGAGATAATAGACCCGAGAGAAAAAGGCCGGACCGGGAACAAACTGTAGATCGGGTTTAATGTCTCGGGCATTCTGTTTCTCTGATTGGTTAATCCATCTGTCAGTCAAATGTGTGAAGGATGTTTTTGGAGATTTCATGGAGATTTGGATAACGTTCTCCAAAAGTTTTAAAAGTGCCATACGAAGATAGTGAGAAAGGCGTTTATGGTTTTATTCACCAAAAGCTCCGCCCACACAAAAATACCCAACTTAAACACAAAAATATAGATAAATTCACAAAATCCAGTTTATAATATGGCCGTGTTTCTGCATAATCTGAATAATCTAATGAATTTGCGTCACATTCTACGTCTATTCACGTCACAAACCAGGAAGACGACTGGAAAGAAGCAATTCCGATGTAGTTACTGACACTGGGCTCGACTTTTGACTGTGATTTCTTTATCTAATAATATTTAGGTAAAGAAAACTGGACCATATTCTAATTTTTCCTAGATTTTGTCAGACTTTTTTTTGCGCAAACAAAAAACATGGGTGGCAATTACATGTCTGGATGAGGGAACATAAATGCATCATATTATGTAATAACAAAAATAATAAAAACAACATTAAAAAGTATGTATAGAGACATAAAAAGAAAAGCCCATTAGAAGTTGTAATCGATTCTTTTCCAAACGTTTTCGTGGTTTGTGATGTAAGCTTGAGTAGAGGCTGTTTAGGAGAAAAAAATGCAGGTGCCAGTGTCCTGAGCATGACGCAAAGAGAAACAGGAAGTGGAGATGGACATTGGTTTAAAGTTTGTTGGAAGATAAAACGATGGACGTAGATGGTTTAACATCGGGCTAGTGTGCGCTCAAGATTATTGTGATAGTGAATGGACAGTAAATATAGCGGCAAACAAAGCGGACGGGCAGCAGAATCAGCAAACAGGTAAGAGGCTAGCGCAGGTTTGCATGTGTGAGCTTTAGCTTTAGCCATTCTATCACAATCTGTATTTAGGATTTAGGTGTAGAATTTTTGACTCATTTACCCAGAATTAGCCTGTTTGTTCAGAAATAATGCTAATTATTATCAACTTAATATCACAAAATTAGACTATTATATTACATTTTTCTAATAATGCTAACGCTAACCCTAAGTAAAATGTGGAAACAGAACTCATTTTCAGCACTTTGACTTTGGTCCAGAGTTACTTTTCACTCAGCTTAGACATTCTGAGCATCATATTTATTCACCACAATGAGTTTATAAGATCTTTTCACAACTTTAAAAGACCAGCACAAAATGTTGCCATCACAGCAAAGCTAACAACAGCTAGCAGGCCTACTTCCTGATTCTTAGACAAAAAAATGCTTTATAATTAAACATACACGTACACAGCTGATTTATTTTTACCTTTTTGAATATATTTGTATTGGATTAAAACAAATTTTCTCAAATACATGGTAGAAAATGGGTACAGGGCCTTTAAAATGGTAAAACATAAACCAGTATTAGAACGCTTGATATATAACTGTCTCTTTCAGTGGCTGTTGACTAAGCTTGTACTTGTGGGGGGACCCTTGTTTGGCTTTGGCTGTCCAGTAATTCCTCTCTTAAACCCTTTTCTGCTAGTACAAGATAATAGACTCAGAAAATGCCATACGGGGAATAACGCTCACGTGTAATATCTTGATACACTTGCTCCGTCACCTGCTGTGGGGGGCTCCGATCTCGGGGCTTTCGCTTGTTGTGGAAGAAAAACAAAAGGCCCCCCGCGATGCCAATTAATTAGGAGGATATGAATATTTCAGGGTTCTAGGAGACAATGGTGGCTGCGCACAGATAGGATTCACAAGACTTCTAATGGAATATTCATGACGGAGAGGCTTCTTTTACTGCGCGTTCAGAAGTGGGTTCAGATACTGTCCGCTTCTCGTATTGTATCGTCTTGTTAAAGCTGCACTGTGGAACTTTTGGTCCGTCAGCTGCTTATTTATGCAGATATGTCATTGCTTTCCCTGGAATGTTCCACAGTGTGACATTAAACAGCTCTATCTTACATTTATTCAATTACAGGTGGGTTTATAGCTCAAAAATACATTCTGACTGTGAGCGCCTTTCCACAGATCTGACCTGTATCTTGGTTTGGTTTGGTCTTGATGAAGATAAAAAGGTTTAATGTCGTACTGTGAAACATTTCAGACAAAGAAAAACATTTGACGGGCCCTTCACCAAAAAAGTTACACAACGCAATCCTTTAATTCTATGATTTTTTTTTTAGTTTAGTTTAGTTTTTTGCCGGTTTTTTATATTTTTTTAATCTTTTTGAAAAATATATAGTGTAAATATTATCAGACCTATTACATTATGACTTATTTGTTAGCAACTGTGTCACTTTGAACCATGTAGCAAGAGCTGGAGGTGAGTAGCTTTAGCAATAGCGCCTGTTAAATCTTCTATTTTACGCTATTTTCTGATCTGTTATAATGTTTTCTCATCAGAAACATGCCTGGAGTTGTGTTTTATTTCATTAAAACACAAACCCTTCCTATTTAGTATTGAGTTCTTTTTTAAAACACTCACATGTAATACAGGAAGTGCTCCACTGCGTTTTAAAGTCCTTTAAAGACCTTCACTAGAATCATTTCTGCCTGATCTCTATTGAATGTATTTATTTATTTTATGTTTTTGTGTGTAAACATTATGGATATTTGGAAACACAGGACAGCAACATTTAACTTATTATATTATTATATCATTTTTGGTCCGAGGAGCGATGTGGGGGCTTAGTTCATCAACACTTAACATGTAAATTTAGAGCCTTTTATGTATATGAGCGCCCCCCCACCCCCTGCTAACATTTGCTTTGCTGTTTTAAACACGCTAAATGTACTTAGCGCCTGTAGTGATTTCTAAGTCCTAAAATGGAATGGAAATATTTTATTGCAGTCTCATTTTAAACAGTCTGTCTTTGCCATTTGAACATTTTCAGTCGAGATTAAATGTCCTATGAAAATGACATGCCAAAAAAATTACAAAAAAAAAGTTTGGGGAGCCCTTGTCCCCTCAAGTCCCCCTCCTGGCACCGCCCCTGTCAGTACAAACAACTAAAGTACACCGCAAATTTCTCTGATCTGGCCAAGATTTTAACACTTATATCAGGTTATTCATCTTGTTTTTAGATTTATTTTCTTCTTACTAGTTCTGAGAGGAAGTTTTTTTTAAAGATAAGATAATTTCACTATTTTTAAGTAATTTTCTGATAGATTTAAGTGTTTATATCTTGCATTTTGGCCAAGCTTTTTTGCAGCATCTTAACCCCAAACCAACATTTTTAAAAAAAAGAGTTTTGTTTGCTTTAAGTTACAGTTATTCTGCCCATTTTTCCCGATTTCGTCATCCAGCCGCGCCCTGACATGCCAGAGCAGAGGCTGAATAAACCCGTGCCTGTAAAGCCCTGTTTGACATGCGTACCAAAGAACATTGACTTTGCCTCTGTGTTCTGCTTCATCTTCTTAATACTGAGTGAGATTTGCATGGAGGTGCTCGCCGATTCCACATGGGAAATA
>KN519855.1:26264-64955 GCA_000787155.1 Scartelaos histophorus | reverse complement strand
AAGTGTGCTTAAAATAATCTTGGAAATATAGTTTTTTAAGTGAAGACTGTGGAGTCCCTCAATCGTCCAGGTAGGGTTTATTACAACAGTTACATTTAATGCCATATTGTGGAACATTCCAGGCATAGCACTAATTGCAAGCAAAAGTTACACCTTTAAGAGATGTCACTTAAGAGTTTCTAATAATACACTTCCTTTATTTAGTACATTTGTGAGTAAAAAGGAAAAAAAGAAGGTGAAACTACATTTAATACTACAAGCAAGGGACAGTAAAGTCTACTTGTAAGTGTGTCTGCCAATACTTCATTCCACATGCATTTATAAATGTTCTATCGCACATGATTTAGTGTATTAAAATTTTTTCCTTGTGTATCCTTATTTTGTTCTAAAAAAAAATCCTAGTTACAATAACAGTGAAAAGTGGGAAACCTCGATAGTGACCAATGCGGATGTGCATCTGTCTGCCTAAAGCCACAGTTTCTCTTGGCATTTTTCTGACTCACAATCACTCCAGGCTGTTTACTACCAGGGCAGGCCTTATAACAACACACTATACTGTATAGTACTGTACAGCAACAGGAACGACTGGCCCCAAGTCTTGACCTCCACATATATAGACAAATGTTCCAGTCCATTACCTTGTGCTTCCCATAATGTTCTATAAACTCTAAAATGAGCGACATAAATCTCACATATAATAAACACCACTCATGTGCAGTAATTATGCCATATGGAAATAGAACAACAACAACGCTGAGCCTGCACTTTTGCGAACAAATCACTACTACAAGGAATTTTCCCATTTGTAACGATTAAGTAATGACACAATGTTAAATGAGCTATAGCGCTAACTGCATGTGTCGCTTTTCCACTCACAAAACTGCTTTTGCACCACAAAATGCAATTTATAAATCAGAGCCTTCTGTTCGTAACATTTATTAAGATTTACTTACTAGCAGGAGAGATGTAAGTACAAATATTTTTGCTGTGAGTATTGAAGTATTGTTGTGTGCTATAACAAAAAATACGAATAGGATATTTTGAATTTGTAGTTATTAAATTTAAGATTCTAATATTCTGCGGATAAGCCAAAAGACTGAAATGAAAAATGAACGAAGCATGAAACAATATGATGACTTGAATAGTTTTGGTTTTCCTCTTAAATGAACACAGCTGTGGGAGGGGACTGTGTGGACATGGCCAGATTAGTCCAAGCTGTATTTGGGATGTGTTGCCATAGAAACTCAGCTCCTAAATTGGAGATTTAAAGGTTGTCTGATAACAGCAGAGAAAGGACAAAAGAGGACAAGTGGGTAAAATAAGGTCAAGAGGGGTACACTTTGAGTCAGTGTTTTGTAAAGAAGTAATCATTAGACTCTTCCTTGAGCATTGATCCCTCCCTAAACAAGACAATACTCAAATTACCATTTCCAAACAGGAAAGGGGCAAATAATCACCTCATTATCTCTTTGAACCATATCTCTTTGCATTCTTTATACAGATTGACATCAGCATTGTCCCCACTACCTTCTTTGCATCTCCAGCCCAGACAAATGTGATTGTGATTATTTTTCCAGTAACACAGTGGAGCTCATTGGTTACATATAACTTATAAATAAAATCTTATTTTTCTCACCTCAGAATTTAGTCCTTTGCTCATTGATTCTGCAGATACTCAGATTTTCAGCCCCTTGTGATCAGTCTCACCCATTTGAAAACTGAGAGCTTCTCCAGAGACTAACATCTTCATCTTTGTAAAATATTGAAGAACTGTATAATCTGGATCCCAGGTAACTCATCATCACAATATCGGGAACATTTTCATGTGTAATATAACGCATAAGATCCCACCAAGATTCACTTCAACATCAGCAAAAGCTTTTATTCAATTGCAAGTGTTTTTACTGCTCAAAGACACTATGTGCATTATTACTTTGAGCGAGTTGACTTCTCCAACTTGGCCTGGTAGTTTTTCTACTTAGTTTAATGCCATACTGTGGAACATTCCAAAACAATCTAATAAAAAAAATTAATAAATAAATTTAAAAAACAGGTGACGGACTACCCACCAGAAAAGTTACAGGGTGCAATGAACAATAGAGACATATCACTCAGTAAAAAACCCATTTAACTTCCTTATTTACAGCGCCCAAGCACACTGCACCATTAGCACTAACCAGGCTCTCACTGGAATGAGATAAAGACACGGAAATTCAGCTGCTTGAGTGTGTTATGGCCCATGTTGAAATCTTGATAAGTTTCCAGTTGAACTTTTACAAATGTTCTAGTTCAGATATTTTAGCAGCAGAAAGGCCCACATTGCTCTTTCATCTATGACTGAGTCCTGTTTTTATTCACAGCATAGCGCTCCCACAGCTCTGCCCTGCTCCTCTCATCCTTCAGATCTCACTTATATTGAGTCTTTTGAGTTTTGGTCTAGGGAGAGATCAAGTCATACTTACTGTAGTCCAAACATGCTAAGAAGCGGCATGCAAAAGCCAAAGGATTTCTGTTGGAAATTCATATGGTTACTTGCACAAAAAGAAATAGGACAGGATGATAAAAATGGTCAAGATCATTTTTACAACATCTCACAGCTCTAAAAGGGCAGTCAGTGATGAAAAAAAGTATCTGCAGGTGCACTAAGGAGTTATAGGTGTTTCAATTGCTCCAAATCCCTTGAAAAATATGCATTCTTACTTTCCTTTGCACAGATCTGACTTGGAACTTGATGTGGTGGTGTCACTTGCTTGTCTACATAGAGATAGAAGTTAAATGTCTGTATTGTGGAACATTCCAGGCAAAACAATAACATCTCCATGGCAACAAACAGGTGATGGGCCCTCCATCAGAAAAGGATTTTGGATTTGTGAGGAATAGTGCATCTTCAAAGTCGGTTTAATCTCAGTTTAATAATGAGTGGATTGCTTTGCTAACGTGCTTTGAAAATAATGATGGCAACTCTCGTTTTAATTTCTTACAAAGGGTTAAAAGTAGTTCATCTTGTAATTGTTGTACCACACTACTGTAAGTGTCTTGATGAGAGAAACCAGGGGAGATATTACGAGCATCTGCTGGCATAAAAACGCAGTAGGAAAAGTGCCTTGGAGTCCCCACATAAAAGCACAGATACTACAAATCCATTACAAGTGCATGGGCTTAGTGTTTTCCTAACACAAGTTACAGTCCAGCTCAGATCCAAACTCCTGTAACCCATAAAATTAAGTTGCACTTTTGATGTGCTGAAATTGAACTTGCCCCAAAGCCTGGAGGGGCAAAAGGGGCAAACTTCGAGTCTCCTGTCAGGAAGGCCGACTTTCTTTTCATCATTTTTATAGCCGGGCCCAGCTTCCTGAATTACCCTCTGTGCGGCGGCTCCCTGTGGATAAGTACATACCATGACACAGGCTGAGAGCGGCAGACCTCATGCCAGTCGCCATGGCCTACATCTCAGACTGCCCCAGGACCACTGTGGGGAGGTCTAAGCCACAAAACCCACATTGTCAAATGGTACTGAGACTGAGAATCACCTCTGTTCCATATAAAGGTGGTTGTATGGTATTAATCATGACACAACGCTGGAAAAGCTTTCTCTTAGGGGCGGAAGAACTCAGAATGTGGACGCATTATTAACAGTTAATGAATTTGCTTTAAAAAACTGCACTGCTTAACATTTCCAGTAGAGGGTGCGCCACCTGGTCACCATGGAAATGTTATTGCTTTGTCTAGAATGTTCCAGAGTGTGGAGTAAACCTCTCTATAACCAGAGACAAGGAGGTTAGGGCACTATATTATATTACAATTCAGATATGTGGAGAGTTGCCCCTATTCACATGAGGGATTATTGTATTTTTGAACTATGCAAATAAACGTAATGAATACATGCCAGCATTCCAAGGAAAGTGATAACATAGTCATGGAGACAAGAGGGTACCGGCACCAGAAAAGTTACGCAGTGCACCTTTAAGTGATTAAATTATACCAGCAGATATTTACTGCTGAACAAGTACTTAAGTCAATTTTCTGCATCCATTACAAGCACCACTTGCTACTTATACCACTGCTAATACCGATGACCTTGAGAATACTTTCAACTGATTTGTTTCTACCCTTTCTTTGTGTAGAAAAAAGTAAGACGAATTTATCATTGTATTTTTGCCGATTCTGATTGGAGTGTCAAAGCATCAAGTGAAGAACTGTAACTAAAACCATCACTCTGGATTACAGTGTCTTTGTGAAAACACAGCTGCATTGAACCTGAAGCCAATGTGATGATCAAGGCACATTTTGGCCAGTGCTGAAATCTAGGATCACAGGGAAAAACAAGAGCAAAGATTGAAGTATAATCCACTGACCGGCAATACACGAGGAGCAATAATAAACAGCAAAAGGATAGGTTAGAATAACACGTTTGGCATTTATTTTGACTTATTATTTATAAGTGAATGAATTTGAAAAACTAACAGAAATGTGTGTATGCATTTTGTGTTTTCTGATGCTTTTTGGACACTCGGAGATGCTTTATAATGTAGCGCAGCTGCCCTGGGTAGACTAAAAAAGACCAGGCTGTCAATCTGCGCCATCTCCCCTCATGGACATACCACACTGATCCAAAACAAAGTGGGTAAAGTGTCAACAAAAGCCTTGAACTAGAGTCACTGCGAAGGAAATATAAATGTTTAAAAGATTAGTATCAACAAGAACTTTGGGACAATGCATAAAAGTACCCATTTCCAACCACATTCCTTTTTCAGGATTTCCCCCACCTACCCTCAGTACACTAAGAAAAGCAAACAAAAAATAAACCCAAGATCTACATTTTTTATCAACATTGCCCCATCCCTATGCACAATATGCTTAGTGACCACAAGCTTGCATAATTGACTTAAAACTCAACACTTAACTCTTTAATGCTACACAAGTCTCAACAGTGATTTCCTAAACTTGAGTCATGGACCAACCGGCAAAGGTCACGCAATAAAAACACAGCTCCAGGTGGTTTCGCTTATCCGCAGCTCGTCATCACCGGTGAGAACGTGACACGGATCCCCTCTGCAGCGAAACCAGCTCCCGCACACGGGCGATATCAAACAATGCGTCGCTTTGTCATTGGCTCTCCTGACTCTTCCCAGGTCCCCCTTCCAGATACATGCCTGAAGCTATTACTGTCTGATTTAATGTGACCTGTTCTCCATACGCGCAGCTGCCAGAGGACTCTCCCAGCATTGCTCCAATAGTTGTGCCGTCACTGTAAAAAGGGTGGATCGGCCGACTGCCTTGCATCACTGTCAGCTTGTGTATTTCCTCCCGTTGAGTTAAAGCCACATGTTTGCTGTCTTCTCCCAGTCGTTTCTCACTGTTTAACAACCACGCAACAGTAGATAAGAAACACATGAATGCAGGCCAAAGCGGTTAACAAGAAGGTAACATTGTGCAACGGTGTTAAAAGGTGCACTAATTTGTCATTTGTAGGTTTACTGCATAGTTAAAGGACGTATGTATGCAATAATGATTCTTATAGCGAAAAATCTAATTCGGTTCTTCATTACACCTAAATTAATTAGTAAACAGTTTCAATTACACCAAGAATGTTGGTGAGAATGTGGAATGCTAGATGTGGACCATTCACATATTTTCTGGAAATGTCCGAAAATTTCTGGGTTTTGGAAAAATGTCCATTATATTATCTGTAAAGTGATTGGGTATCCTATTTCATTTAAACCAGAACTTTTGTACTTGTGCAATTTTGGAGATGGCAATGTTTATAAATCTGATGAGTATTTAGTCAAATATATGCTAATTGCTGCAAAAAAATTTATAACGAGGAAATGGAAGAAAACGGAGGTACCGACAGAAGACCAATGGACATATACAATAGAAGACATTTTTGTAATGGAGAAATTGACCCATAGGCTACAACTGAAAGAACTACAAATGGACAGAAAATGGAAGAAATGGATAACGTATAAAAACGAACACATTGTACAATGACACTCAGACATGTTCATTTTTGTATATATTTTTGGATGTTTAAAACTAAATAAACTACAAGTAAAAAAAAAAAAAAAGATTCTTATAGCGGACAGTATTTTGGTGTTTACAATATGTTTTTGGTTTGAATTTAATAAAGGGATTACAAATAAAGGGATTACAAATGTGTCAAAACAGAAACAGGGTCAGATCATAAATACTGTAAAATCTGTACTGTTAAACACATTATACATGTTTGTTGTACGTTTTTGTTGCGTAAAATCACATCACATCATAATATAATCCACTCAAAATACTTACTCAAGATAAGCTGTGCATACCTATAGCTGCCCTGAGGCTACCTGACAGGAGTGTGGCTGTCAATCATCTCAGTGAATAACACTCAGACAGGGGGTATATCCAAAATATATCTTTGTTTAACCCCAACTTAAATAATGTCTGAAGGATTCTCTATTAACTGCACATCTAGGCTATTTCACAACCCCATTCAACAAGTTTTTAACCTCAATTTCTACTTCCTGCCTCTTCCCTACCCGCCTCCATAAAGCCACGGGGGCGCTCATTTGGCTGGAGGCAGTGCACAGGTCAAAGGACAGCGGACCCATCACCACCTCACCTCATTATTTTCCCACTCAGTGATGCCCAGACAATAAGTGGCACGTATCTACCTGTTGACATCCAGACCATTTGACTTCGTTTTGTATCTTTTTGTCTGTGTTTGTGTCACTCAGGATGCATTAAATGGCCTTGCGCATCCCTCATGGACAAATAACCACAGGAATTTGAAGAATGCCCATGGGAACAATGTTGCAGCAATTGAAACCCCGTCACCAACCACTATTGCAATTCATAATCTCAAACAAGAATAAATAATATGACCAAACGTTGAATACTGTTGAAAGATGTGGTCAATTGTTTGCTGTAAGTACAGACTTGGAACTGGGCTCAAATCCGGATAGACAGCGAACCCAAAACATCCGCTTTTTTTTTTCTATATCTTTCATCAAACGCTTTCAAACATTGCGCAGGGATTAGTGTGGTATTTTTTTACACTTTGATCATCTTAAAGCTTTCGAAGTAATTGCACTGGTCTACTTTACTCCATCGCTTACTGTATTGTTTTGAAACAGGTGCGAGCATGCGAGATACTGCACAGACAAGTCAAGTAGTATAATTTAATATTTTACGCACGGGTCATACGGGATGATTTCTTTTGATTGTGAAAACTGAAGCGGTGATAACTGATGAACTAATGTACATGTTTATACAAAATAGTTAAACTTTTCAAAAAATAATGGTCTTACCTTTGTGCTTCTCCATTCGCTGGCCGTGTCACTGGTGAGTTTCGCTTCTCATAAACTCAAAACTGTGCGTAAAAGTTGGCCAGACGTGAATAAGTTTCCGTCAAGGCGGCAAGAGATGCGGGGCCGTGTTGTCTGTGGTCCCCGGACGCTCCCGTTTATTTCCAACACCAACTCACTGACTGTCTGGCCGTCTGTGTCTGTGTGACTGAGGGCAGGACAGCGACGTGCAGTGGGAGACGGGTTTGGCGCAACAGCAGCGCTCTCCTGTGACTCGTCCGGCTGTCCCTCCTATTTGGAGCTGCAGCATCCGAAAAGCAACTAGATGAGACACGTAAAGCTACCCTGGTTTTAACTCTAGACAGATTCCATGAGGATAAACAAGTAATAACAAATAATAATATGCTACTACTACTATTACTACTACTACTAATAATGCTACAGCTATAAATGTATCTGTTCTCCTATGTTCTCCTATGTCTTCTATACATCTAGACACATATATAACTCATTTAATAATGCTACAGCTATAAATGTATCTGTCTAGACACATATATAACTCATTATTGACATTTGTTAACAGTGGCTGAAACAGATTATTAAATAATTTGACCAAATAGAAGAAAATGTTATGAATTAAATGTATGTTTCAATAATAATACAACCATATATGCCACCATATGGCTGCAACTCCATGTGGTATGCATAGGAAAAAAGTAGAACACTACAGCCTGGTTTTATACATTCTTAAAAAGTAAATCTTTATATTTACAACCCATTGTCTCACACACAGCATAATTTATTTGAGTTGCTCATCTTCTCCCATATACCTCTCACACACATAACACAAAATGTCTGTTCTGATCAAATACGTTTTACCAGATGTGATTTTTTTTTAAAAGCCCCCCTCCACAAAATGTGAATTTCTCTGCCTAAATAAACACTTGCCCCCCCTCCTGTGGGAGAATCACGACCGTGTGGAGGTATGAGAGGAATGCAGAGTAACACAACATACTGCATGAGATGATTAAAACACACAAGGACAAACTGACTTTTTCAACGTTATAGCTTTTCTGTAGTCCCAACAATAAGGCAGTACAGGCGATAATGTGTTGAAACAATCGAGGGCCAAGTGCTTAGTGGTTTAAATTGCAAAAACAGCAGAATGAAGTCCCACCCAGTACAAGCCACAGCAAATAAAGCTCAGAGACTAAGTCGTAGTCACCAGTGATGTCATGATGCAGTTAATGATATAGTTTCTATAAGCTCCGTATTGCAGACAGGAAGGGAGGGGGCTTGTAGCATTTTTATGGTATGTACTCATCTTTGCCAATTGTAGAAAAGAAAAGGGGTCTCAAAGATTCATCTACAAGCAGTCAACAAACCTTTACATTTTGAAAAAAGTGCAAGATCATGACCTATAGACTAAAGTATTTAAAGCAAGCAGAAATTCATAGTAGTGGTAGTAGTAGTAGTAGTAGTAGTAGTAGCAATAGGAGGTGGAGTTGGAGCAGTGCAGTAGGAGCAAGAGTAGTGGTAGTAGGAGTAATAGTAGTAGTAGTAGTAGTTGTAGTAGTAGTAGTAGTAGGAATAGGAGGTGGAGTTGGAGCAGTAGGAGCAAGAGTAGTGGTAGTAGTAGTAGTAGTAGTAGTAGCAATAGGAGGTGGAGTTGGAGTATTAGGAGCAAGAGTAGTAGGAGTAATAGTAGTAGTAGTAGTAGTAGTAGTAGCAGTAGTAGCAATAGGAGGTGGAGTTGGAGTATTAGGAGCAAGAGTAGTAGGAGTAATAGTAGTAGTAGTAGTAGTAGTAGTAGTAGTAGTAGCAATAGGAGGTGGAGTTGGAGCAGTAGGAGCAAGAGCAGTGGTAGTAGGAGTAATAGTAGTAGTAGTAGTAGCAGCAGCAGTAGTAGTAGTAGTAGTAGTAGTAGTAGTAGTAGTAGTAGTAGTAGTGGTAGTAGGAGTAATAGTAGTAGAAGCAGTAGGTCAAACTTTGGGACGTTTTTCTCAGGGTCTAGCAATACTTAACTAACTTGAGTCTATGTTCTTTGTTTCTTTTAGTGTTGTGTTTATGAAGTCTGAAACTGTCAGTGCTTTGAAACCGCAGGTGGTGCTTAGCAGGTGGCTTATGCCTTTTATGTTACTGTTCCTTAAACCATCTTTGCAACAGGTCACCCACAGGTCAAAGAGTGATGTCATGCCCACTTTTTGTAAACATCATTTAGTCTTGAGTGAATAGTGAAATTGTGAATGTGAGTCAGGCATGAGCACTCAGTATTCACTGTTACCCAGGGTGGTCTGGACCTACTTCTTTCTTGTGTTTTCTCTGTCTGCAGCAGAAGTTTTGTTAATCTAGTCTGGGGGAAATTCCTTTTGTGCACTAGACCTGTGGGAGCCCTCGAGGTATGGAGGTTTCGACAATATTACAAGAACTTGGAATTTGGGTTAGTAATGCCTGGAAAGACATATATTTTTATTTAGCCTACTACAAAAACTGTTCCCACACTGCTACTATAGGGCTAATTACTTTACAACTGCATAATTTTGCTTAATACTGATTGTAAGTGGCTGTAAAGAGAATATCATGTTGCCAAAATCTATTTTAGCCAATATGCAGTTGTAGGGTCATTACTTTGCAGTTGTGTATTAGTGTTTTTAGATTTAAAAGTGTGATAATGTCTGACTCCCAGACAGGGGCAAGGGCCAGTTTTCTCTCTTGATCACATTGTGCCATGAAATATCCAAAAGATAAATTCACAAACTGGCAATTTGCAAATTCAATTGTTGAACCTGATAATTTCTTTTAGTAACTTGACCCAAGAACGCTCTGTGTTACAATAAAAATCTGTTTTTTTTATCAGCCATTAGAATGTTGTGCTGTCATCTGAAACATACTGATGCTTTTCTCTGTCTTAATGTAGACCATTGCAAGATTATGAAATATCCAAAAGATAAATTCCCAAAATGGCAATTTGCAAATTCAGTTGTTGAACCTGATCATTTCTTTTAGTAACTTGATACAAGAATGCTCCGTATTACAATAAAAATCAGTTTTTTTTAAACAATATTCGTTTTAGCTGCCTACCCTTTGTATTAAATATTATCAGCCATTAGAATGTTGTGCTCTCATCTGAAACATACTGATGCTACTGTCTTAATGTAGACCATTGCAAGATCATTTTATTATTGATGTGAAAGACAAAACAACATTACAAGCCAGAACCATTCATGAATTTTAACATGTGAATTTTAAATAGTGCATTATAGCGTACAAAATACTGTTAATTACTTAAACATATATAATAATAAGATGATAACACATTTGTGGGTGATGCTTCTTGCTGCTGCTAAATGGTCCCAAAAGAGCATTCCTCAGACATGATTCAAGGTCAAAGGTCACTGACTCCACTTCTAATTAGCACTGAACCTTTCATTGAGATGCTTGAACCGTGAATGCACCAACACCTACGGAGCAGCTCAATCTCTGATCAATATTCTTGGTTGTTCTCTACTTAAAAGTGACCTGTGTAACTTTTTGGTTAGCTTTTTGTTGCTACAGATATGTAACAGATATGTCTCGACTGTTCCACAATATGACATTAAACAGCTCTACCTTATTCAATTAAATGTGGTTTTATTGTTCAAAAATACCTTAAAAAACAGGCATTCTGTCTGTGAGTGGGGCAATGACATCTCCATGGTGAAATGCTTTCACCAGAAAAGTTACACAATGTGCCTTTAAAACCTCATATTTTGTCTTATACTGTTACACCTGGGGGTTTCCAGTGAAAGTTGAGTTCATGTAGCCTGTAGTGTCTTAGAGGTGCCTCCCTGTTGTTTTAAGGAGGGTACTGGTTCCAGACACTCAAAACCAGACTTATTTTCCAACTTTTATGCACCTGACCAAACTAGTGTGCTCTTATGAGGCCCTGAGCAGAGGGGGTTAAGTCAAGGTGCTGTTATATTTGCAGTTTGCATCAAATTCAGGTTCAGACTTAGAAAATAAACTGCCCCTTGGATTTTAAACAGTGAATACATAGACTGATAAAGAGGTAGCCTACTGAATTAAATGGTGCTATAAGTGCATGTGACAAGTTGGACTACTAATTTATCTGGAACATAGTTAACATGATTATAGTTAAGATTTTACTGAACACCTTATCTGATTTTTTTTTCTAGTTATGTAATTTTGGTAAAATGGGCAGCACATATGGCATAAGTGTAGATTGCAAGAACTTTAAATTAAATCTAAATTACACAACAGTTATGATTTGACAAATAAAAACAAATGTCAACACCTTTATTTTGTTAAACATTCACCTTCCTTTTGTGTAAATTGTCTCTACATTTTTATGGAATTGATGACATGGGTACAGGTATTGCATTTTAGAACTTTTTTTTTTTTTCTAAATTTCTTCACAAACTGATATTTAGAAAAATATGTGAATCTGCAAAATACACTTTAGACTTCTGTTGGAGCATGAAAAACATACCAAAATTGTACAGTCCTTTTACTGAACACAGATTGCATGGTTTTATGGTAGGCTTAGGCTAAATTGGAGACAGGACATAGCTAGTGTCCTAAAATTAGATGAATTAATTAACTTTGTGCTGTAGCTAACCTTTTGTGAATATATGTTACTGTAGCTTATAGTCCCGTGTATTTAGAAAGTCAGCTCTATTTGACAATATTTATGACAAAAACAATAAAAAAAAATATTTCAAATATTTCAGGGGAAAATCACGAATCACCGATTCACCTTTGTAAATTACTGCCCAACACTGCCATCATGAGGTGAATATGCAAGTTTTTAGTGGTGAGTAAGAATGAAGTGATAATAAAATACTGTTGTTGGAGCGTCATTTATGACATAGATTTTATTTTATTTTGCATTATAAGTTATAAGGTTAGGCTACATTATTATATTTTGAAAACTTATTTGCAGACTGTCCAAACCTAGTTATTTTTGTGGATTAAGCCTATTAAAAAACGTTAAATGAAAAAGCATAGCCACATTCCCAAAACTAAATCAAAATGCAGCTTTAAATCTACATTGTATAAAATTCTAATATTTGACAGGCCTGTTTTGTAAAATCGCATGCCTTCTTATATAAAGAGGGTGTTCAAGATAAAAATGTAATACAGTAATTTGACGCTAGTATACGTAATAATATTGTGATACGCAGGTCTCAATCGGATTAAAAATACCGCAAACACAAACAGTTGCGCGATGTTTTGACGCTGTGGCTTTAAATAGACAGGGACCATTGCGCATGCGCACCGTGTGTTTAGTTTTCTCTCGGCTGAACTGTCGCTGCGCTAGCAAATCCATCGCTGCCAGTTCTTGTCATGATCCGAGAGCAACAGCGCCGTTTTCAGTGGGATAAAAGACAACACAGCCACAATCTGATGTCAAAGATGTGCGCGTTTGATCGATCACACTTACAGTAGGTGCACTTTAGCCCCAACAAGTGAACTTATAAGTGTTTGCCCAATACCCCCAGTCGGCGAGAATAGCCTCCACATTTCACCACATCGATGTTGACTGCGCCAGGCTTCGCTCGGGAACCAGAGCTACAAACACCGACAGGCTTTTGTTCTTCATCCTCCAAGATCCGGCGAAACTGTGCCAGCTTGACCCGGGAACGCCGTATGTTTTTCTGCTCATCTCTCATTCGGCTCTAAGTATTGTTTTCGGAATAAAATGGCTGCTGTAGTGTTTTCTGGAGGAGAATGGTCTTGAATCAATGCAGTAACAGAACCGAGCTAACGCCAATGGGCAAAAAGCTAAGCATGCTAACGATATATTTATTACAGTTTTACAGTTAAAACAAGCTAGGCAGCAGCTTTAACCAATGTTCTGATTTTTCTCATGGTTCTTCCAGTGAGGGGTAGGGGTGAAGGGGATTCCACCCACTCAACAAATCTATGCACTCGGTTCATCACGATTTTTTAGCCATTTCTGGAAGCTTTATGTGTAAAGTTGGCTTCGTGGAGCTCCTATCGAAGAATGCACGTCACTCCAGGGAAATGCAGGACTTCTTTTTAGGACAGTCTGAGTAGCCAAGGCTCTCTCCAGAGCAGACTGCAAGGCCTCGGGCTTTCTCTCCCTCGGTAAAGATGGACTCCGGGGGAATATGCAAGAGAACTCCCTTATTTCTTGGACCCAAACTATCCACCAGAACGGACTGTCGAAGCATCAGCAGATACTTGGTGGTCTACGTTTTGTTTTACTTTGTCCTCTTCACACACGCGTCTCCTGCGAAATCCTGTGACAAAACCTGTCTCTCTGGGAAGTGTATCAATGGATCGTGCGTCTGTGACAGAGGATGGGTTGGGGACCAGTGTCAGCACTGCCAAGGAAGGTTCAAGTGAGTAATTTACCATTTAATGACTCTAAAGTTTAGTTGTTGTTTTTTTTTTTTTACCCATAACTTACATAATTCTTAAAAAGTCAAACTCCAATGGCCATATAGTAGAATTCCTAAATCTGATCAATTTGTCTCAATTTCACTTTCCTTTTATGGGTGACAATTTTAGGTCTTTACACTATTCAAAAGACATAATATTTTGATTTAAATTGTTAATTGGTATGGGGCCAGTGCAAAATTTTTGTAATAAGCATTTTTGGGTGGTTGAGTGATTTTGTTTTTCTTGATAGAACCTGGTGTTATTTTAACCAGTTTTGTATTAAAAGACCTGTTATTCATTATCACATTGCATGCTTAATTTATTATTTTTGGACATGGCAGGTTTTACTGTCTTCTCAAATATGCATGTGCAAGCATAGATCAACAAGCACTACACACACCTCAATTCATTCATTAACTTTAAATAAATGTTGTGATGAGGTCCAGCTGGGTCACTGAGGAAATATCTTTGAGATTTGCTATAGTATTCTTGCTTTAAAAAGTTCAGCTTTTAGTTTTAACTGAAGCAAGTTAAGGCTCCATATTAAACATTAATTAAGAATTAATAATTGTCAGAAATGACTACAAATGTACAGTTTTACCACATTCTATAGATTTTCAGTTTTTCTGTCTAATAGCAAACAATTTATACACATACCATGTTCTTTCTACTAGTAAGTTGTAAGTAATGTGGAAGTTCATACATTTTAGTGATGAGTAAAAATTAAAGGATAAATATATTGTTGTTTGGTAATTTATTAGATAGATTGATAGATAGATAGATTTTTCCCATCAAAATTGAGATCATCAGCAGTTAAACGGTTAGGCTATAGTAGTAATATTTTGTAGACATAGTCATCCATTTCTTAAGATGAAATAATTGACAGAAATGACTACTAATGTCCGGTCTGAACGGTTTACCACTATCTCTGGATTATCTGTTTTTTGTTGTCATTTTCTCAAACAATTCACAAACGTAACATGCTGTTTGTAGTAGTATTGCACTATATAGTACCAGGTGACATGACAATCACTTTTAATTAATCCCTTTTTTTTCTCATATTGATTGATCTCGATCAATTTGAGGAGACCCGATTCTTAACTTTGCTTCTAACTTTTACTTTTGCTTTTACTGACCCCAAGCATATCACAGACAATTACAAATACTTGAATCTTGCTTAACTAATTAAAATGATTACAATTTTTATGATTGCCCAGCCCTATTTTACACTTTTGCACCTTGCACATTTTTTGCACGGGGAGGTTGAATGCTCCCATGAGGTGCTAAGCTACAGTGTTGTGTTACGGTAGTAATTGGCTCGAGTGCAGGAGTAGATGGTTATGTCAGAGACATGTCCAAAAAGGCCATGACCCGGTACAGTACTTGATGTACTGTGTAGATGAATTACAAATTGCTTTAATTCAAAACACAAAATAAAATACATTATATATTGTACAACTATTACAGGATTCCCCAAAAACTGTACATATTTTTACCAGCTCTGAGATATATAATAGAAATGGTATAGATTTTTCAGCCATTACGATATACTCTCTTGTGGTCAGTAACCAATATTAGCCAATATAATATTTAAAATTAGGTTAAAGTAAGTAAGTAGATATTAAACATCTAGCATTTATTCATTACAGGTGTTTCTTTTGCTCAGAAATACAATAATTCCTTCGGTGAATAGGTGTGACTCTCCACAGATCTGATTCGTAATGTAATGTAGTGCTGTAGCCTGCTTGTCTCCTGATAGATTTAAGGTTTAATCTATACTGTAGACATTCTGGACAAAGCGATAATATTTCCATGGAGACAAGTGTGTGGCGAACCCTCCACTACAAATGTTACCGAGTACACCTTTAAGCCACCCTATCTGCACTGCTCTCCTATTTCCTGAAGAAATAGAAGAAAAACAATAGGAATATAAAGGCCCAATTTATTTGCCAATTTTACATATATATGAAACATACCCTAATCCGCACATTTTCACTGGGGGCTTCATATTTATAGCTATTCATTCTTTTTCAAGCAATATAATGGAAATGTTTTTTAATACAAGCTTTTGTGGTATTTGTTTATCTAGTGGCTTCATTTTTACAGCCAAGAGGGAAAAAATCTATTGCTAGTTGCATTACATCATTGTTTTATAAAATGTGCTGTGTTAAAATGTGATTCTCAAGGCTTTCCTTTCACTCTCTGCTTTTTATAGGTTGACTGAGCCTTCAGGGTACCTCACAGATGGTCCAATCAACTACAAATACAAAACGAAATGCACATGGCTTATCGAGGGCTAGTAAGTAATTTCTGAAATGACTCTGTTGTGCTGTAGCCAAATTAAATCAAGCGGGATAAATGAATTCATGTAATTAAATCATGCTGATAACATCTCTGTTTGTTATAGATGACTAAGGCTGTAATATAAAGATGCTTTTTAGTGTAGCTATTTCCAATCCTACACTGGTGTTTTTATTTGTCAGTATAAATTTGTATATGGGAAGAGATGGATCCAACAAGATATTATGTCTGTTGTTTGCTAAAATTAAAGAGGCACTAGTTAACTTTCCAAATTGAATGTCGCCTGCTTGTCTCCATAGAGATATTTATGTTTTCCCTTGTTCCAGAGTATTGCATTAAATGTATCCATAGAGACAAGCGGGTTAGGCCACTGGGCGAACTTGGTGGTCAGATGTATAGAGAGGCGAGCCCGCACAAAATAAGAAGGCAGGTTTTTCTAAGTGTATCTATTAAGAAAAAATGCTTTAAAAGAAATTCACAATGGATGTGCTTAAGATGATCTTGTAGCTCCCACAATTAATACAAGTCTCCAAGTGAATATTTTGACCTCAGAGTTAGGCGAACTTGGTGGTCAGATGTATAGAGAGGCGAGCCCGCACAAAATAAGAAGGCAGGTTTTTCTAAGTGTATCTATTAAGAAAAAATGCTTTAAAAGAAATTCACAATGGATGTGCTTAAGATGATCTTGTAGCTCCCACAATTAATACAAGTCTCCAAGTGAATATTTTGACCTCAGAGTTGAAGAGTCAGTATGAATGTGATACTGCAGCGCTTAAGTTATCAAAAGGTATCAGGAGAGACTGCTGTATGGTAAAGTCTAATGGACAGTCTCTGCCAAACTGCTATTTGAGACCACTTTACCTGCTGGATGTTCTCAGGTTATTGAAACAGCATCTATGCAGATAAATTTCCGCTTTATCTGATTTACAGTGTATTGTAGAGCCTGACTTTGACAAAAAGATGTCAAACTTGCCAATGCATTTGACAGCACGTATGCCTCCATATAAGGCAGTTGGTTAAAATAAACAGTTGATTTGTTGACTACATGATGATGTTTTCTTGATGCTGATGCTGTATTTAAATGCTTATTTTATTATTTCTCCTTCACAGTCCAAATGCAGTCCTTCGGTTACGTTTTAACCACTTTGCCACAGAATGTAGTTGGGACCACATGTATGTCTATGATGGGGACTCTATATATGCTCCTCTGGTGGCTGTCTTCAGGTGAGGAGTCTGCACTTTTTCATTTATTGTCACAGTGTTGTAAACTTTGAATTGGCTGTAAAATCCTACAATGTATTTCCTGTCTTTTTGTCCCCAGTGGCCTTATTGTGCCGGAGGTCCGAGGAAATGAAACGGTTCCTGAGGTTGAGACGACTTCGGGCTATGCACTACTACACTTTTTTAGCGACGCTGCATACAACCTGACAGGATTTGAAATATTTTACTCGTGAGTACTTTTGCTAGAATGGCAACAGATTTCTAACACAGTGATTACATGGATATGAAATTCGAAATGTATTTACCTTCAATTTCCTTGTTAGTCTTTTATAGATTACTATGTAGTCATCAATATTTCAAGCTGTTTTTACGAATAGGAAAATATCATGCCACAATAATCCATAAAATCAAGTTTCTCATTGCCATGATTTTTATGGTACGTTTAACCTACACTAATATAGGTGACATTATAATTATAATTATAATAGAGATTGGGATTTCTTTGCATCATTTGCTTCACTGCATTTTCAGTCCAATGTTAAACTAACGGATAATGCTAAATGAACGATTGAAATGCTAAATATTAAAGTTAGCATGACATGACTAATGCATGTGTATGGAATTAGGCGCATGTTGTCATTAATGTATTTTTTTATGTTTGGTCCCAACCTCTACAGTCTAGATCATTTTTATTATGCGTTTCTTATTCTGTTTGACTGTTATAAGTTCCTGTTTATGAAGAATATACACACAACATAATGGACAGATAGATTTAGACTTTATTGACTGATTTACCTGTTTTTCTGTCCAGTATCAACTCTTGTCCTAACAACTGCTCGGGCCATGGGAAGTGCACCACGGGGAACTCCATAGCCAGCCGAGTGTACTGTGAATGTGACAAGTACTGGAAAGGAGAGGCCTGTGACATCCCCTACTGTAGGAACAACTGCGGCAGCCCTGACCACGGCTACTGTGACCTCACTGGGGAGAAACTCTGTGTGTGCAATGACAGCTGGCAAGGTAGCACCACTGTACATGCATTCAATAGACAGATTAACTACAATCTTTTCACTGTCCACAGCCATAGTGTATCATTGTATAATGTGTAGTGAAAGAACAAGTGATTAAAATGTCAGCCATTTGTGTAGAGGGTGTATATAGTCAGTCTTGAAAATGGTCAATATAGTCTCTTTTGGTTGGCATAAAGCTTCTAGGATTAAGTTTTGCTGTCTTAGTTTAAAAGTACTTGACAAATGTTTTTTCCGTTTTTTCCTCGAGCTGTGCGTTTAATCAAATTGTCAGTCATGATTTCAATTATTCCTCTAATCAGTTGGAAAGAATTTTTGTAATGAACAACAAAGCGAGTTGCCTAATCCACATTGACTTTGAAAACAGTGGCTGCGGATACATGCAGACTAAAATCTGATTATTATCTGATTTCTGGACCTTTAAAATTGCTTAAATTACACACAAACAGCATAATCTGATGTGAATAATCAGACGGACCATGATCGAAAATTTTAATTGCCTTTTTAACAAAAAAATAATCTGACAGTAATCTGATTTTGTGCATTCGTGCAAAACCAGCCTGTATTACATTATATACTGGGTCTTTCTGCACATACTATACTATAATTGTCAAAGTGTAAAAGCATTTGAAATAACTTTGATTTCAAAGATGAGTCAAATAATCATGATAATTTCTACCATAATTGAACATCCCTAGATTTTCATATAATCATATCTGAAGACTTTTCTATAAAATCATATTGGGAAATGCTAATTGACAGAGGAAAATCAGGTAATGCAAGCTTTAAGTGGTGCTCATGTAACCGGCTGCTGTATCTCCCGGTCATAAAACAATAATGCCCCTCCCTGGCCCATGGCTCCTTCAAAGTGCTATGAGTGCTATGTAATGAAGAATGTGATAACAGACAAGTACAAACAGCTGTGTCGCGGCGTGGCATTTTGTTGATTGGGAGCAGGTCGATAAGCCCTGTAACAGTGCAGTGTGCGGAGCCTGGAGCTGCGCAGGGCCAAATGCTTTTTGTGTGATGAAACTTGACAGAATCATTAGGAGGCATGTGCTTTTTCAACAACACATTTGCTCATACAGCCAGACATGATCACACCGCCGGGGCTCTTGTGTTCACTTAGAGAAACATCAATGCTTTTTTGTTTTTTGTCAACTTGTTCTTTAACAGTCATGTCATAACTTTAGGAGAGCTACACTTTATAATAACTGCAGGTGTTATTATGGCTATAAACCATGCAGCTCTTAGTCTTAGGGCTTCATTTAATATTTAAAGGTGCACTATGCAACTTCTTAGGGAGATGAGGAGGAGACAAGATTTGAGCAGATATAGGTAATCAAAAATAACCTTTTTATGAATATTAAATAACTACCCAATTTGCAAAGAGTTACTCCAAAATAATGTTATTCTTAAATTGCTTTTATAAAAATGATATAATCGTTATAGATCATAAATGAATCATAAAGAAATGCCGATATAAAATAGTAGGTCTCTGGTCACCAATGTATCTAGTATCACTACTGGTAAATAAGGGTTACTAAGAAAGAAAACCATTCATTTAGTGGGTTTACCTGGAAAGACATTGAGGGACTATCATTATGACGCAGATGAATTTCTCTTCATGTGTCCCTGTTGTTGATCCCTCAGGCCCAGACTGCTCCCTGACCGTCCCGTCCACAGAGTCCTTCTGGATCCTGCCCACTGTCAAACCCTTTGGGACGTCTCTGGCTCGAGCCTCCCATAAGGCCGTCGTGCAGGAGAAGGTCATGTGGGTCGTAGGCGGATACACCTTCAACTACAGCTCCTTTCAGATGATTCTCAAGTATGTCTTTTTAAAACTGACCTCCTCAACCTTTATGTGCCTTAGGTTTACATAAAATCTTTGTGCATAGATAATTCTGGTGTAAAAGGCACAGTTGTGGGAGTATTTGTAGGTGCAAGCTATTTCAAGTTAGAAAATGGAAATGGTTACCTTTTGAACCTTGGCTGCAAACTTGTTTTTCGTTTAGAACAACTGAACAACAGAACAACCAAAAGTGAAATCTATAAAAACAACTATATATTGCATTTGTATAACCTTTAGACTGAACAATTTTACAGTACACTAAGCTAATCTTGTTTACCATTAGAGCTGGCGATTTTCAGCAGTGTTTTCTTTGTAATTACACAGAACATTTGTGGAGTACTTGGTCTCCAGGTGTAACATTAAACGACCCATTAGCCGTGTTTTATAGTGTACAGTTCTAAGTAAATGAAGCTAATAAACACATCTGTGATTAAAGTTTAATGTTGTGCCTCTTTTCAGCTACAACCTGGAGAGCGGCGTTTGGAACACGGTGCCCATCAACAGTGGCCCTCTGCCAAGATACGGCCACTCACTTGCTGCCTACCAGGTAAAGATAACCAGAACTTATTTTAGATTTAGATAACCTCAAGTGGGTGTAGGAGGGAGGGCAAAGAAAGTCAAGAACAAAACTATTCTGCTTGAAGGAATGTGGTAATGTTTTTGTGTCTATTCTGAAGGTTTGCGCTTTATAAAACAGATACAAATGCAGATAGTATCAAAAACTCTACTTGATGTAAGCAAAATAAGGTTAAAGGTTAAGGTAATTTAATTTATTGTCTTTGGAGGGAAAAATAATGTGAAAGTGAGAGTAATGCAGTTATTTATAACAGAACCAGAAGGTGGCTGAGTTCATCTTTGATAGAAATATGCAGAATAACAAAAAGTATTTATCAGTCCATTTTAGGTACTATCATTAATGTTAATGTATTTTCACAGTTAGAGTTAGAAGCATTTAATCATAGTTTGCTGTTAAAATCACAGATTCAGTGTGACAAAAAGAAAATACTGTGTTGAGAAGGATTTTAATATTGTATTATGCGTGTGTATTAAAACTCCATGATGCTTGTCTTGTTTGTTTAATTAAAATTTGGTGTTAGTTTGATATTGAAATTGTAACTAATAGCTGGCACTAATATATTTTGTAAGCTACCCCAATCTCTGTGTGCCGATATTTCATTCCTAATTTGTCCTCAGGGGTTTAGAGTTATCTTTTTGAAATGACAGATGTGTAAAAATGGGAATATAAAGTGCTATTATGGTAAAAAATATGGCTGTATATTCACACAATCATGCAACAAATTATTTTATGTCCCTTTTATAACTTTAATAACATTAATTTGTCGACCTTGATATGAATTTTTAAACATTGCTGTTAGTATTGGCAAATATCCATCTTTATACCAACGCATTTTTGTGATCCTTCCATGTGTCACATTCAGTCATAGCACATGCTCAAACCTTTTCCAGGACGAGATTTACATGTACGGGGGCAAGCTGGAGGCAGGCTCTGGGAACGTGACAGACGAGCTGTGGGTGTTCAACACGGTCAGCCGGACGTGGCAGAAGAGGAGCCCCTTGCTGGCCATCCCGGGGCAGAGTCAGATGTACGCCGTGGAGGGGCACTCTGCGCACTGCGTCCTGCTAGAGGGTGGCGAGCTCGTCATGCTGGTCATCTTCGGCTACTCCCCTGTTTATAGCTATATCAGCAATGTCCAGGAGTATCATCTGAGTAAGTTCACGCCCTCTGGAATCTTTACATTACTTTATGCTCACTTCATATTTGCAAGTTGTGTGGAAAGAGGTTCTCAAATTATGGTTATAGGGCCGTATTTTGCATCTTCCCTTGCTGCCAGCTTTTTTTTGCAATTTAATGCTAATGGAATAAAAATTTTAACTTTAGTTTTTTGTTAGTGGATAAAGCTAGTGTAAATAGGCCACATATTTTTAAGCGCTGACCTTGTTTAGTCTTCTGTTTTAGTTTCAGTTTTGGTGTAGGGTGTGTTTTATTATATTGTATTAACTGTGCAAGGCTTGTTTTAAGTGTAATTAAACCAGCTCCAGTCAGACTTTTACATTTTAATCCTGTTCTTATGCGTAAAATAAACTTGCTTATGCCCTGATTCAATCCAGATTTAAACCTATTTCAGTCAACCAAAGACGCCACTGTAAAAAACAGTTCCTTTCTTTAGATGTGTCACTGTCATCACTGTCACCTTTATAAAGATCACACTGGGGCGCTCCATACCCATATTTTCAGTGAATCTAAATTATACTGTCTTTGCTTTATATGCCATGTCTACCAAATGCCGGCAAAGGACACTTCAGAGCCTCTACGACCTCTTCTCATCGTTCTCTGTAATTTAACAATTGAGGTGGTGTTCGAGATGGTGTGCTCTGTGAGGGTCATAGATGGAGATCTAAAGAATGGGGACGAGGAGGCTGAAAATAGTCAAGTCCTCTTTTTGTTGGTTGTTTTCTTGTGTCCCAGTTTTCATAAAAAGGCAGGTTCCAGGTCTACTTATATTGTAGGAAAGTAAAAAAAATATATTTCAGATTTTATAAAGCGCTTTTCTAGATACTCAAATTTGCTTTACATTTGCATTATGTTGATTGTTTAAAGGGCCCATATTATGCTATATTTTAATCTGTTATAATGTTGTTTCCTCATTCACACGTTTAATGTGCAAACCCTGCATATTTAGGCTGTGTATTTCTCTCAAACAATTTGTTCTTCCTTGTGATGCATTAATACTAGAAGGCCTCCTGTGTTTTTAAACTCCATACACCTTACACTAGAAAATTTTGGATCATTTCAGTCCTGAAATTGCCAATCTCTACTGAACTTAAGTTAAAAGTTAGCTGTTAATTTGAGAACTGCTGCCTTTTGACATCACAAGGTAAAACAGAGCATTTTGAGCTTTGGAGATGTAAATAGTCTAATAATGCATAATTACTTGGACATGTGTGATTGAAACAAAACACAACTCCAGGTTTGTTTCTGATGAAGTAATGGCATTATATCATGGCTTACAAGAGGCAATTTTGCATTGTAGGACCTTTAAACATGGCTTCCGCCTCTCCTGACTTACATTACATTAGCATATATAGTGTTGATGTTGAAAAAAACCCCACATCATTACATCCTGTCATGTTATTTATTCTGTTAATAGCCCCAACGCATGTTTTTTTCATTCTCATATCACGCACTTCTATTAAGTCAGTGTAATTTTATTGCCAGAATCCAACACGTGGGTGGTACCGGAGACCAAAGGTGCAATTCCACAGGGAGGTTATGGACACAGCAGCACTCTGGACAGCACCAGCAGCAGTGTGTACATCCATGGGGGATACAAAGCTTTACCTGCCAACAAGTATGGCCTTGTGGATGACCTCTACCGCTACGATGTCAACACAAAGACATGGTAAGTGCTCATATCTAGTGTACTGCAAATTCTTTAGAGAAGTTTGTAATGGGTTAGGAATAAAGTTATTAATGGAAAAGGATGTTTGTACATTTCCTAGTTTATGGTTAATTTAAATACATTGTCTACTGTTTTGAGAGACACCAGTTATTCTAACCCTCTAAAAGCAAATGATCTGTATTACGAGTCAGACAGAAATCATAGGTAACACTTAAAACGGTTATACTTCTATTTGCCTTAATAACGCATAAACAAAAACTTAATTCATAATGGACAAATAATTTATTAAAGCACTCATGTTACTTTTGTCTCTGTTATAATGTTATTTCCTCATCCTCATCCTGGTTTTGTTTCATTGACACATGTAAGGGTTAGGGTTAACAACACAACACAGACATCCTGCATATTTAGGTTGAGTTCCTGTTGTGGTGGAAAAAATCATATATCTCTCTAAAAATGTATTTAATCCATTTGTGAAGCTCGATGAGTTTTTAGAATACAGACCAAGGTTTATTGTTGTTATGAACATATGGACAGAGTCTAGGCCTGCCCTGGCCCGGAGACCAACAGCCTCTCCTCACCAGCTGCATGACACTAACTGCCCCAAGTGCCCCAGAGCATCTCCCGCCCAGAGCATCTGAGCTCTGAGTATTTATACAGAAATACAAGTTACATATCAAAGCAGAGTGACACTTTAACAGACTTCCTAATCCAATTAACTTATATTTGAAGACAGCTAAGACAACTAAGGACTTCTTGACGGTGGAGACAGTTGTGTCTGCTGAGCCTTTATACATGTTAATGACAGGTAGAATTAACATTCATTAACACAAAGACAGAGGGAGAGAAATTATTTCCACAATGTAAATTTCCATCACACTATCACAAACAGAAAACATTCTGTTCCACCTTGTGATGTCATGTGGTAATACAGGATTTTAAACACCATATACCTTCATAATAATAATTTGGAGGATTTCAGCTCTGTTTGCCAATCTCTGTTAAACAAAAGCATTTTGAGCTTTGGAGATGTAAACAGACTAAAAATAAAGTGTCACTCAAACATGGTCCTAACCCTACCCCAAGAGTCAGAGTTTTGCGTAATACAAACCCCTTAAGATTGACTCAGGCTTAGACTCTTAACCCTAACCCCTTAAGTAAGTTGAGAAGTCTGGATCATTATTAATAAACTATTTTATCCATTAAGAAGTATTTGTTCATGCTTTATTAAGGCCGATTAGGTCTAGTTACTGTAAAGTAGCACCGAAACGGGTAAGGCCCTCTTCAAACCTGTTTTTAGACGCAGTGCGATTGATGCCTCCTTCATTATGTATTGAGGGCAGCACAGTGACAGTGTGTGCATGTCTCATCACGTCTGTCCTCTGTACCCGTGTTCAGGTTCATCTTGAAGGAGAGTGGCTTCCCGCGGTACTTGCATTCAGCCGTGCTCCTCAGTGGCACCCTGCTCATCTTCGGGGGCAACACGCACAATGACACATCTCTTAGCAACGGGGCCAAATGCTTCTCTGCTGACTTCCTCGCCTATGACATAGGTAACAGATGGACAAACATTGTATTTCACAGTTTTAATTTTGAATAACAATTAATATAGTGTATCTTTAAAGCTACACTACAACTTTTCTGGTTGAAAGGTTAGAAATTAACCTACGGTATTTGAGTTTTTAAATGGATTCTTAAGAACTTGGATAAGAGAGCTGTGTCTCATTTAGCTTTAAGCATATTCTTATAGGGAGCTAGAAAATATCGGCTTTTAGTGGAGATTTATGGCCGAGAACAGATATGCTTAAAAGTGCAAATATCAATGCGATATATTGGCAACAGGATAAGAAAGTGACCTCCACCAGAAAATGTACATAGTGAACTCAAATTTGACTTAATTTTGACTTTACTTAGCGATCACAATCAGCAAGTTTACAAAAAACAAAATTCTAAATAAAATATTTCTTTCAGTTAGAATCTAATGTACATGACCTTGTGTTTTCAGCTTGTGATGAGTGGAAGCTCCTGCCAAAGCCAGACTTGCACAGAGATGTTAATCGTTTTGGCCATTCTGCAGTGGTCAGCAACGGGTGAGTGACGGATATCGGACAGGTCACTCAAACTAGGTCAAAGCAGTTTCACCATGATGCCTGCCTGGACATATTAAACCACTGTACCAGAATAACTATTGTGTCTGTTTTGTCCAGGTCCATGTACGTGTTTGGAGGCTTCTCCAGTGTTCTTCTGAATGATGTGTTGGTGTACAGGCCTCCCAGCTGCCAGGCCTTTTCCTCAGAGCAGAGCTGTGTTAGGGCAGGTCCCGGGGTCCGCTGCCTCTGGAGCAAGGGCCACTGTTTCCCCTGGAGACCAAGCATGCCCAATGGCAGCCTCACACCGGCGCCTTTCTGCCCTCCCAAACCTGGTATCATTCTTATATTCTATTGCTGGGTTTCTGATGGCATCATAGCATTATATAGGCTAATATTATTTAATACAGACGGGGGCAGCTAAAATGAATATTGTATGTAAAATCCCTCAGTCGTCCAGGTAGAAACCATGGCAAAAGTAAAAATTTTTTTGGTCAAATGGACAAAAGTTTATTTGATCGAATATGTTTTGCAGCTCATTCAAGCTGCTTCTTCAGTTCTGGTCAGACACTGGTGGATGCCTTATATCTGCCTAAAAGGAGGGACAACAATTAAATTACTACCCTATTTGCTTACAGTTTGTGTTGGTTAACTAGGCCTATTGGACTTGCACTGAATGTGGGGTCATATTAGTATAACCATTCAGTTGACCATTTTGTCCAGTTGACAAATTGAAGTTTTCCTTTTGACATAAAATGAATATTGTTCAACTACAGATTTTTGTTGTACTACAGCATGGTCTTTGGTTTAGTCAGTAATAGAGGTTCCATAGGTTCCATATTTTGGAGGTTACCTTTCTGATATTTCATGGCAAAATACAGTGAAATTGTCGCTCATCTGGGAGTATGACATCATCATATTCTATAATCTGAAAACCCATCAATTACACTGCAGACATCAGTTAGCATTTAGTTGATCCCCATGTTTATTTATTGTCTATGACCTATCATTAAAGGGGTCTACGGTAATTATGATTGTTACATTTTGTGGAGCCACGTTTTGTAGCAGCCATATCATTCAGGTAAAATGTTGTGCACTAACTTTTCAGTCAACCTGCTTGTCTCCATGGAGATGTTACTGCTTTGCCTGAAAATGTTCTTAATATAGCATTAAACTATCTTTCTAGCATTTATTTAATTACTGATGTTTGATACCTCCAAAATTTCTTGAAAAAAAAATACAGTATAACTTTGAAAGCCAACGACTCTCTTCAGATCTGACCTGTAACCCAATGGTAGCATCACCTGCTTGTCTCCATGGAAATGGATATGTTTGTTCTGCAAAACATACAAAGCAATAACATCTCCATGGAAACAAGCAGGTTGCCAGAACCTCCACCAGAAATGTTGCATAGTGTGCCTTTAATTCTGCTATTACTAATGCCATATAATATGATAGTATGGTAGTTTAATTTGTGATAAGACTATATTTTTGTTTATTTTACACTATGAAATTTGGCAGTGTTTCCCTTTTTTTTGCAGTAACAGTGGACGAGCGATGCTACCGGTTTTCTGACTGCGCGAGCTGTACTGCCAATACCAACGGCTGTCAGTGGTGTGATGACAAAAAATGCATCTCTGCCTCCAGCAACTGCACTTCTGTAAGTCTGCCACTAGAGGACACTATTGCACTACGGATAAACTGGAGAAAACCTGAAAATCTGGTTTACACATCATATTGCATGTTATTTCTTTTCATTTTCATAGTTACTAAAATGCTACTTTTTTGCTATTTCTAGAGTGTAAAGAACTTCACCCAGTGTCCAGTGCGTAACGAACAGGTTTGCAGTAAACTGGCCAACTGCAAGAGCTGCTCCCTTAATCTCAACTGTCAGTGGGACCAAAATCAGTCTGAATGTCACGCTATGCCAGGTGAGAAGGACACTGGAATAAAAATCACATTTCCATAATTACGGACAAAGCAAAAAATTGGACTCGGCCCCTATCTCGGCATTATTTCAGTTCCAGGTAACACATTTGATAACATGTCAGTGCCAGATACAACAATGTCATGGTGGTTATGTGTTTTGTAGCTTTCCTAATGGCAAAGTTGCAAACGAATGTCAAAGATAACCGCTTGTGTAAGATATAGTTCAGGCTAAGATTTGTCGTGGCCCTCACTGTAATGAAAATAAAATGACTTTGCTGACATTCAAACCTGAGGCGCATATTTAAAAAGATTATCATTGATTTTTAGCCGTCGGCATCGCTCTTCTTTGACCAATCCGAATAAGCGTATGCACTTAATCTCAACACGGTGAGAACAATTTACCAAACAGTATATTCTTTTATACCAAGGTCCTATTTTAAACACTGTAATTCATAGGTGTCATTCTGATATCATTTATTAAGCGTCACTGAGTATTGGATAGACACACTCCATCCTCCCCTCTCCCTAAATGTTGACATTCAGTGAATTTGGAAAAAAACTGAAATGGCTTTGTCACTTGATCCATAATTCTTTGTTGGTGACGCCTGAGGGCTTGTTGCAGTGGTGTGAACCGCAAATAATATTTTTGTGTTTTGTATTCTTGACGCCTCAAATGGCCTTGCTACAAAGTTAGACAGCACCCATTTTGTTATCATAAAGTAAGATGAAAATGACCAGCTTTTGATGCTAAGCTGAATGTAGACTTTTTGACAACTCGAGCTTTAATTATGCCTACCAGACTTTGTTATCCTTAAGTTTCTACGTCGTAAAAAGTCACACACAACTTTCTTTTGCACTTTTGACAGGAACAGATCAAGAAGATTACCCTCACATCTGACACGTTTTCATCATCATGTCATCACGCTGTTTCTTCTCTTTTTCAGCCCAGCAGTGCAGCGAGGGCTGGAACCAGGTGGGGGAGGCCTGCTTGAGGATCAATTCAAGCCGAGAAAGTTATGACAACGCCCAGCACTACTGCAAAAACCTCAACGGCAACATTGCTTCTCTCACCACCTCCAAGCAAGTGGACTTTGTGCTGGAGGAGCTCAAGAAACTCCAGCAGCAAGAGAAGGTGAATATAAATAAGTAACACATCTGACAAAACAGTAGTGGGGCCTGGTATTTTGTTTTATTCATGTGTTGTAGCAATCTGGCAGTACACACCCCGGTGAAAATATTTTACGATATCTCTGGAAAGCACGAGGTCGGATGTGCCATTTGATGCCTGAGGAAAGGGGAGCAGGGTGTGGTTACGTTGTAGTTGTAGCCTGTCAATAACTCTGATGAGGTCTATGTTGGGAGATGATTTTTTTCCCTGCTGCTGATCAAGCTTTTGTGTCTTTCTGTGTACCATTCTATCGCTCTGATTGCAGCCCTTATTTTTAGACGCGATGAATCTCCTCTCCTCTCCAACCATTTTCATCAACTTTGTTTTCCATCACCACTGGCATCACGGGCTTTGACTACACAACTGTCACAATTGCATAGTTTTATTTATGAGGTGGCAAAATACACAGGAATGAGATTTTTCATATTTTATCACTTTTTGTGGAGTTGGTTATTGTGTGGTTTGGAGGTTCTGTAGTTTATATTGTGGAAATTTCTTCTCTTTTGTATGTTAACATTTCAATTATAGTGGGTTGAATAAATAACTTGTAAGGCTCATAAATAATATACTACTATAACTACTACAGCTAAATGGTTTTATTTTGCCATTCATTAAACCCATCTTTTTTAAATATGGTTCATTTATCAAATAGTTTACTGGTATATTTATGCCTTGGGGTTATTGTACAGTTGGTAGAGGTGGGACAATGACTGGTATAAATGTATGCTGCTGTATTAAAATGATACAGCACCAAAACGATGAGGTTGGCAGCATTGACAGAACTAATTAATTTCCTTGGGTCAGCAGTGGTTGGTGATTTTGGTCACAGTAATTACACTGGATAAGTTTCATACCATCCCCTCTCTAATCATTGGGGTGAAGTAGTGATAATGCCATTGTTTACTGTGCTATTTTCTGCAATATGGCACCCTAAATCTCGACAAATATGCTAGGGTGTCCTTTGGAATTTTTGCTTTAGAAGATTTGTTGTAGTGAAAAGCAAAGATATACATTGCAACCATAACATAGCTTCCCTCTTCCTTATGTTGTTTTATTGCCTTATAAGGTGACCAAGTGTTGCATTTTAGTTGTCATAATATTTATACATAAACAAGTAATTCCTTTTTTGTCATGCTTTTTGTTTGACATTTTTATTTGTTGTGTCTATGCGGTTTGTTCTAAAGTGAACCTTGACATACCATTTCCGTCATTTCCTCCATTACATTAAAAGCTGAATGCCGAAGGGGGAAAAGTAATCATATCTGTGAAATTATTTCCAGTGAACTTTTAATGGCATTCTTGGATCTAAAGTACCAGTGGAGGAGGTACTCCACAGCAACAAATTGTGGCAGAAGGGACGTGTTATTTACAATATTTGTTCAAACATGTTTATCTATGTCTCCACAGCGACTGTCTCCATGGGTTGGCCTGAGGAAAATCAATGTCTCATATTGGGGCTGGGAAGACATGTCTCCCTTCACCAACACTAGTCTGCGCTGGTTGCCTGGGGAACCAAGTGACTCTGGATTCTGTGCCTATTTAGAAGAGCCTCAGGTATCGGGACTGAGGGCAAATCCATGCACCGCCACTGCACATGGACTGATTTGTGAAAAGGCAGCGGGTAAGTCACACAGAGAACTATACTGTAAACTGTATAGGGCTGTATTCACTATTACAGAATTACTCATTCGTGCAGTTTATTGGAAAGATGGTTACAGAGGCTAGGGGCAGTAGGATAGTAGGACCAATGTAGAAAATTGCACATACACTCTGAAAAACCTTGAAAATAGACATTATAAATGCTCTTTAACTTTTCTAATGTACATATTTTTATAAATTAGTGAATGCCTTAAAACACAATTTAACTTGCAATCTTGATACACATGCACAATCACAAAAGGTTCCTCTGCCCATCATGTACCTTTCTATTACAAAATGACATATATAATATAACTGAACATTCTGATTTGCCTTTACTTATTATTTTGTTCCCAGGTAACCCCAATCAGAGCTCCCGTCCTTCATGTAAAAAGCCCTGCTCACTCCACACCAACTGTGCTAACTGCACCAACCAGGCCATGGAGTGCATGTGGTGCAGCAGTACACAGCGCTGCGTGGACTCCACAGCCTACGTCATCTCCTTCCCGTACGGCCAGTGTCTGGAGTGGCAGACTGGAGATTGTGTGGGTGAGTGTCTTTGACAGAAGCTGCTCTAAAAGGGGCTGCTTTGAAGTGTGGCATTTAGGTGATCAGCATTAAGCTCTGCCCAGATTGGCCTCTGTAAGGCGCTCGATAATTCATCACTAAGAGATAGGGTTAAAGGAGTGAAAAAAGCTTTTAAGTGAAGGTTTTTGTGTCCAAGGGAAAAGGGTATTAGTTTTCAGCGATTTGCTTTGGAAGCTGTTTTGGGTTCGTAATGGCCAATTAGCCTCACATATACACTTCAGTTGTTGATTTCCCTGTTGACCCAGACATAAATGGATTCTTTACCATTACCTGCTTTGAGCAGAAGATCAAGGAACAGTACTCCTGTACTTTCTGTAAATCAGAAGATGGTGTTTTGGGAAAACCTGTATACATGTTGTAAATGTGTTTTTCCTTTTAGCTTTTCTAAAATCCAATTATGCTGACTTAAGAGAAAGTGAGGAAAGCATTCTTAAACCAAACACTCATTACACATTTAAGAAAGCCTTTTAATAATGGTTTTACAGTTTTGTGGTATCATACCTTAGTAGGGCATATGACACTTTAAAAATGAGGAAAAAAACAGAACTTGTTATATGCTCTTACTGTTATTCTTATTAAGTCACATCTCAAATAGGTTTTCCATGCAGTAGTGTCAAAACAGTTTACATTGTGTAGTGGTAAGCTGACCCCGTATCTTTCAGCTAATTTACAAGACATTGAATTATGTGATACATGAATTATTGCCATAGTTGAGTCAGAACCTAAAGACATCTCACATCCCTTCAGTGAGTAACAGTTTCAGGGCCCGATGGGAACTCTCTCAAATTCATTTGTGTCGCCCGGTGTTGGGTTTCTCAGACATTTCAGAGCTCGAAGGACATTTGTCTTGAGAAATTTGTCCCTTTTGGCAACAGAGGACAGACAAGGTTATCCTATAAATCCTATCACCACTTTATATTTCCCCAGTCTTCACATTTATTCAGTTTGAGTCTTTACCTTCTTAGTCACCTTCAGAAGTTCAGCCTCCACTTTTGGCTTGAATGATTTCACCAACACCACTTCTCTCCACCCTCTCCCTATTGCTTTAGGCTAAGTACATTACAGTAATGCTCTGAGAACCACAGTCACTGCAGTTTAGTAACATCACCCATGGCAACACTAACAAAGCTAGTCTTATATATGTAATTTCAGTGGTTGATTTATTACGGGACTGTTAAAGTACTTAAAAATATGATAATATTCAGGTAATCATTTGTCTTTTTTTTTTTTTTGAGTGCAGTCCTAGATCACACCAAATCTTGGTAAAAAATGCTGGGAGCACTGTCTATCTGTTTCATCATGGTCCTTTGAAACCAGTGAAGTTATGTTTAATTTAGACTGAATTTCAATAGCCCGAGGTCAAGAACATATTCTATCATTTTTGTGGAATCCTTTTAAAGTTACATTATTAGAATTTTTATATTTTATGTTTTAGTTCTCACACGGCCTCATGAACTTATCATCAACATTTATAAATTATAGTCTAGCAAGAGTGTGAACCATGTCTTCTAATTAAATGGTTCTGAACAGACATTTCTTATAATTTTTTTATCGTAATTGTGTAAACATATTTGATGCAGTTACTTGTATCAGTTTTTATGTATCTTGTTAGTTACAGTTTTTTGCACTACATATATGATACATGTAATTACATCGTAATACTGATTTGTTACCCAATGAACTACAATGTACTTAGAAGTGTAACAGTTATTACACTTATTGTAGATGTGAACCTTTTTACGTTTAAGAGGGGACATATTTGTCTGCCAATAATAAAACGAATAATAAAATGCTAAAACTATATACAGACAGTGTATATCTACGTTTCAAATAAGTGATTAGAATTGTCCAGATTAGGCTATTTTCTGATGTATGTTTATAATGTTGTATCTTCATCAAAAACTTGGAGAAGTGTTTTGTTTCATTCACATGTTTAAAACACAAACCTTGCATATTTAGGCTGAGTTTTTCTCTCAAACAGAAAATACTGTTCCACCTTCTGATGTCACATGGTAATACAGGAAGTGCTCCCCTGTGTTTTAAAACTCTATACAACTTCACTAGAATCATTTGGATAATCCAAATGATAATAAATGTCAAAAATAGTTATCTTGAAAACTACTGTTTCATGACATCACAAGGTGGATCAGAGCATACTGAGCTTTGGAGATGTAGACCGACTAATAATAAAGGGTTACTCAAGCATGTGTGAATGAAACAAAACACAGTTCCAGTTATATTTATGAGGAGGTAACAACATTTTAACATGGCTTAAAGCTAGAGTCAGCTTTGTGTAATATATGGGCTTTAAATGAAATTCTTGTTTTTGTTTTGGGAACCTTGAATGCCAGTACTTTGTCTTTCAGTAAATGCCTTAACAGAATGCACGATGGCTGATGTTGTTCCCGTTTGATATCATATACGTAGTCCATGTTGTAAATCTTCACGTGGAAAACTGTCATTTTAATCAATACTTGTGTGGCCTCAGAGGAGTCTAGACAGAACAATGTTAAATCAGCTTTCATAGTGTAACCACGGGAGACCAGAGGGGCAAAACATATGTGCTTTCATTGTATCATGTAATCTTCTACATCTGACCCTAGAGTCTTGAAGTCATGCCATTTCGGCTTGAAAAAGAGGTTCATTTATAATTAAAATGCACTTGAAAGCACCCATAAATAAGTAAGTTCTGTCTGCATTGCTCAAGGAAAAACTCTATGAAGATATTTTTAAGATTTTAACTGCAGTGTATAATTACTTCAGGTAATAGCTAAAAAATCTGAATATTTACAGGTACCAAATGTGTGAAAAATTATAAGAATTTTGTTGTTTAGCTGTCTCCCAGAAACAAAAAGGGTTAAAACAGTCGAGCCTTTTCTTGTGAAATGTGGCACTTGCGTTTTATTGTCAAAACAAACTTAAGTGGTCTTACTTTCTTTGTGATTGCTGAGGCGTTGTCATGGTTTCACATCCATTAGCGGAATAGTCAGAGATTTGTTTGACATAAAACCGAGGTAAAAGCACTCAATGTTTTTTTCAGTAAAATAGTAGTGGCATTTTCACCCTCCAAGTGTCTGTCTGGCAGCAAAGTGGCCATGCTCAAACTTGTCAAGCACTTTACTGGGCCACAAGTTGTCCCCCAAGATGGCAAAATAGGATTATTCCATCGAGTCTCATTTTAGTCTGATAATCTAATCTGTGTATAAAAGAGCCTTTAACTGTTTGCTTTTTCATGTCATGCATTTTTTTCCCTGTGTTCTTTGTTCATTAAGTTGATTCTGTCATGAAATTGTTTAAAAAAACTCAAAGAGAAATCTAGCTCATTTGATACTAAAGGGCAGTGTAACATATATTCAAGTAAAAGTACCGTTTTTTGGAAAAAAATATTTTTATATGTGCAAAAAGTATACATGTAGGTATGAAAATAGTAGTCAGAGTACTCTTAGATCAGTCTGTGTGTTTAATAATTACTCAAAGTGCAATTTCCCTAACAAATCTACTCACTTACTACTACAAATACTCACTACGTATGAGTATTTGTTTTTCTTTAGCAAGGGTGGAAAGAAACTAATTACAAACTACAACATCCAGAAAAATAATTGGCTTTTAAATTAAACTGGGATTTAATGAAGTTGGTCACATACTATAGATTTTGTAATCTACTGAGCAGTGACGGTTAAAGTTTTTTCTGTTTTTTGTTCATAGTGTAAACTCTTGTACAATCTTAATTCACTCTCTCTGTATAATCTTAACAATCTGGTATTTTATTCTCTTTTCAGCCCAAAACTGTTCCGGCTTCCGCACTTGCTCCCAGTGCTTGGAGCAGCCAGAGTGCGGCTGGTGTGGGGACCCCAGCAGCACTGGGAAAGGCCTTTGTATGGAGGGCTCCTACAGGGGCCCTATGAAGAGGCCGTCCAAGCAGGGCCAGCAGGGACAGACCACTGACATGATCCTGGAGCCCGGCATCTGCCCCAAAGACAAGGGCTTTGAGTGGGCATTCATCCACTGTCCCGGTGCGTTAATTAAAACTTTTGATTTTGATTTTCAAGTAACAAAGTGTAAAGACTGCAGTTATTTAAGATGTATTTTCCTGTTCAAACAACAAAATATCTTGTCTCACAAATTAATATTGCCAGCTAGGGCTGCAAGATTAATCTCAATCAAATTGTAATCACAATTTGAAGGGATGCAGTTAGCAGATTGCAAAGGCTGCAGTTTTAGTTTCCTCCACAAACAACATTTCAATTTTTTTTCTGAATAAAAATTGATAACCTTGTAGTTTAGATTGGTATATAAACATGTTCTGAAAAATGACTCTTGTATGAGTTCAGTTCATATTTCAATCTTTTTATCTTTTTTTCTGGATAGTGAACAGAACAAACAAAACAAATCACAAATCTCACAATCACAATTCTTGTAAAAAACAAATAAATCTTTCTTAATCAAACTACAATCTACAACTTTGTTCTAAAATACACTGGATTGCATTACTGTATTGCAGTTCATGTTTTAGACTTCTCCTTGAAACATGAATCTTTCAAATTGAATCACAACACTTGTCAGAAAAATCACAATTAGATGTTTAGCCAGAATAGTTTGACCCTACCAATGATCAGCAATACAAACACTGATATGTCTATACTTAATACTGTCTCTGCTTTAGAAAGACGTTCTTATAGTGGAGTTGTGTTACAGCCGTCCTATGCAACTAATACGTCCCCATAGTCTTGATGCAATCTTATGCTACAATGCCATTTAATGCTCAGTGCTGCGGCGTCATGTAAACTGATAACACGCCCACTCCTGCTGTAAAGTGAGAATGTGGAGAGGGCTCTGTGGGTTATTGTTATATTGTGGAAAAGCGTATTGTTTTGTTTAGGATGTTTTCAGGTTCTAGGATGTGATTTTGTCATGGTGTCAGGACCTGTGCTCCTGTATTGATTAGGCGATATGGTATTTCCCTAAGAAATATCTACAAGGGGAAATAGGCCAAACACATCGTCATTAATCTTTTTAGTATTGTAGATATTGTGTAGATTTATACATATGGGTTGTTTTGTGAATTGGACACACTAAATGGTGTCACAGTGCATTAACAACATGTCCTCTTACCACTACAGGTTCCATACAACAAATGTTTTTGTTATATAGTGTACTGAAAGTATTTGGAAAAAAATATACAGTATAATAAGATTTATCTTTTTCATTTTAAACATTATATTATATTTATTTTACATTAAGTCTTCTTACACCTATTGACATGAACCTTTTGTCCTCTCCTCAGCCTGCCAGTGTAATGGCCACAGCACCTGTGTGAACGGGAGCGTGTGCGAGCAATGCAGGAACCTCACCACGGGCCCCCACTGCCAGACCTGCATGCCCGGTTTCCATGGCGACCCCACAAATGGCGGCAAGTGCCAAGGTGAATTTATTTCGTTATCATGCTTAACAGACTCAAGTCTTAACTTTGGATTGTCATTGCGCAACATCATACATTGTCATAATTCTGCTGCAGCAAGCCGTTTACTGTTGTTTTATGATAAAACATGCAGCGTTATACCACCAGCACCAACAGATGGCACTATTGTGTATTGGTTTGAATTATGTCATTGTGAGTGACATGTTTGAAAGATGATACCATTGCTCCATATGTTACTATAATAAAAAGTAAAAGCAAAACAGGAGTTTAACAACAAAATGTAAATTTACTTGCAAAGACCGTAAAATATCATGTTCTTAACTTTTCTTGCTGTTAAAGTAGACAGCTTTCGGGAACAATGTGATGCTGAAGGTCAAATAGTTTTGTTGAAAAAGAATCTCTGCATTGTTAAAAAAAATACTGTTTTACAATTATAATCACTGTAATTATTCCTACAGATATCATAATGCTGTTTTGAAGTATATAATGATTTAAGTGGTATTGAATCATACGTGAAGCTGATTTATTATGTGTCTCCCACCTACTGCCCGCCTTCTGCATAAATTTACTTGAGTGACAGCAAACCATTATTCATACATCATTCTGTTTTTGTAGAAGGGAGAATATACTATGTGAGCTGAATTTAATGCACAGACTGTATAAGCATGGTCCACAGTAGATAATTGAATCAAATATTACAGGTTTGCATGTTCATCTGATAAAGGTCTCAGCGTGTCTCTTTATTGAATTAATTTGAGATTGGTCGAGGGCTTCTTGTCAAGAGCAGATTAACCCATGGGGGCTCCCGTCTTTGGAGACATGAATAGCATTCCTGAGTACTTACATGTTACTGTATGAAGTAGCCCACAGTGGACACACACACACACACACACACACAAAACTCTTACACATGAGGAGCTCAGGTAGCCTTCTAATGTAAAGTGTAAACTGAAACTACACAGTTGAGCTCTCATGAGTGTAATTTTATTTTAGCCATGGGTAAATATTTAGTACTATTATCTTTGTATTAGAGTAAGCTATTGTTTATTTACTTATTTTTAAATTAGGCGCTGAGCAACATTAAAGGTGCTGTACCTGATTATTATTGTCTTAAAAATGTATGCCTGTTTTTATATCTGCTTTTCACAACTTTCAGAGGGCAGAGCGAGTTTTGCTTTCACAGCAATGATAACAACTAGCATGCTAACTGTGCACATTTTGATTCTCAGACAAGAAAATGATTTACAATTAGATGTCGACAGTACACAGAAGACATATTTTGACCTCAAGCTGCCTCGAGCTGCTTCTACAATATCTCAGTACTAGGGCAAGATTTGTTTTGCTCAAAGAATTCAGGTAGTCATTAAATATGTGTATCTCATATTGGAAAAAAGTCTGGGTCAGAGTGTAGCAGGAATACAAGCTAAAAGCCAGTGTTGCTTGAAATATTCATAAAAAAATATCTTGGATAATGTGCTTAAGGGAGAAGTCTAGCACTTGAGGGAAATGGTGCCCAGTGACCCTGTTGTAACACACCTCTTCAGTATTTGAAACTCGCTGAACTGAAAGGAACGGGTCAGTTTTTGTTCTGCTAAACTGGGGCACCCTTTTAGGGTGCCCCAGCTTTCCCGGAGCGAATTCACTCCTTGTCCGCAGGCCGCTGCAAAACTGTTTAAATTCAGTGCACATGCCTTCTGGGTATCGTGTTTTCTATCTATAGTGGCATATTTTGTTCCTTCATGTATCAGATAATTTTAAGTTGAAGTAGTCTTTTGGGAAATACACTTGTTTACCGTCCTGCAAAGATCAATATCAATTTCATCACTATGTTCTGAGTAGTGTTGGAGGTGTTGACAACCTTAGCATAACATTATGACTGCAAGCACATGAAAATGGCTCTCACTAAGCACAAACTAAACCTGAGATATTTAGACGTGTAGTCTTTAAAATTATAAGTTACCTAAACGCCATCCTCAAACACATTTCAAATGGAGATGGTAAGCTGAGCAGTGCCTGGAGGGCTTAAGGGTAAATTGAGGGGGGAGGAGAAGTAGGATCTGGAGGTTTAACGAACAGTGTGATTGGTCTAACCTCAGTTCAGTATTCACTCATAAAACGAAGTGTTTGCAATCAGAAACATATGCCTGTAGTCAGGGCAGTACAGCATGATGTCACATAGTATTTGAAATTGCAGTGCCCACTGGAGGCACCACACAATATTATTATTATTTTTTTTTTTTTTTAACATACAGTGATACAAAATAGAATATAGTACTATCACACCGTATACACTGTATACACATAGGAAAAATGTTGATGTTTTAGTTCCACTTTAATT